>JPFL01000238.1:9229-87789 GCA_000733385.1 Paramecium biaurelia | reverse complement strand
TTGATGGATATATGAATTACCTATAAATTTAAGATGAGTTGAATTATTTCTCCTTGCCTCCAAGTAGAAGAAAATATTATTAAAGACTTTTTTTATTTCCTTCATCTCTAATAGCTAATTGCACACTTATAAAATTTGATGTAAGAGATAATGAAAGTATTAAAAAGAAATTTGTATGTCTTTTTTTAGAACATATTAAATAATTTAGTGCCATTTAATACAAGTTTTGGCATATTTACAAAAAGATTGGAATTGTGGTTAATAGTTCAAATTTTCATTGGTAGTTTATTGAAGTGAAAGTAGATGAAAGAATATTAGTTTTATATGATTCTTTGTTCACATAATTATCTTATAAAGTAGAATTCTTTTTTAATACAGTCTTTTAAATTCTTACAAATGATGAAAACTTTTCTTTCAAAGTTGAAAATAAATATGGTTTTCCAAAATAGAGCGATGGTTCAAGTTGTGGATACTATACATGCATGGCGGCTAATTATTTAAGCTAATTGTAATAAGATTATCCCTCAAACTTTAAACACATTGTAAAAATGAGATAGGAACTATTGGAATTGTTTTTTCCAAAAAATTCTATTGAAAAAAATGTTAAAAATAATTAATAGTCAAATTATGTTTGATTTTTTTTATTTATTAAGATATTATAAAAATAAATTCATATATAAAATCCATCAAATATTGTACTCATTTATCTTATTAATGAATTTATTTAATGAACTAAATATGAATCAATTATTGTTTTTTAAATAATTAATAAAAATAAAGTTTAGAATGGGAAACAGTATTTTTAAAATACTAATTAGATATATGTGGGATTGAAGAAGATAAAAAACAAAACCTATTACCAGAATCAAAAGTTATAACTACAAGAACTATTAATTAAACAACCATTTAAATTGTATAAGCTGATATCGTAGAGGAATTAGTAGATGTAGTAGGTAAATTTGCAACTCAATTTTAGTGAATTCTTCTCATGAACCAAGCTAATCTTATATATCAAAACGGTAATTAATATAATTATCTATTGATTAGCGATAAAAATAACAAATCCAATGAACTCCTCGAACAAAGTATTCATAAAACTTTATAACAATAGTGAAAATTGGAGAGTTGATAATAACAGATACAGAAAATGTCAATTCTGTATAAATTTTTCATGTCAAGTTTCCATTTTACTAAGTAATAAAATTTCCTTATAAAATATTTTCATAGGATGCCAGAGATTTATTACAAATATTCAATGTCTATAAAGAATGTTTACAATAAAAAGGACATAAGACTATTTCATTTACTGAATATAATACACCTAATTTTTAAATACCAAAATAATTTCATGCAGAAGTATTGATAAGAGCAATTCTTTCGTAAAAAAGTATATTAGATATTAGAGCAATTTAAGAAGGAGATGTTGAGTTTAAATTGATAAAATTTGTGAGTTTAGATTAACTGACTCTAAAATACTTTGCTTATGAATTAATGAAATAATTAGACGAATTAAAAATTCCTGCATTATTTAAACTACGCTATCAATAATTTCTGAACTTTTTATGTATGAAATTGATTACAATATCAATATAGAAAATGGAGAAGATACAAAATAAGAAGTCTATCATTTAAGTACTGGAATTACTACAGATATAGAAGATGTTGTGGAATAGTAATGACTTTTAATTAATAATATATTTATTATACATTTATTATATTATTATTATTAATTATCAATACTAAATTACAAAACTAAAAATAAGAATCATTGTTGAAATTGAACCTTTTAAGTAAATTCAATTTCATATCCTGATAACACTTTGATTACAGCAATAAACTATTTACCAGGAGGTAATTCAATATTTAGTGTGACTCCTCTATGAGGTTTACAAAATCTTAGTCCATAAAATTTATGAAAGGATATTTTGCTAATTAATTTAACATTTGATTAATTGTCAATAAAATAATAGCCCCAACCATCCAGTCTATCTAGATTATAACAACTTTGAATCTTAGGTTATCCCATAGTATCATAGCTTCTTTTAGGTTGTTAAACAAACCCTTTTTTTATGAAAACACTGGGAAGCATTTCATGAATCTTTTTAATTTGTTTGAATTCTAGTTTTTCAACTCCATATGAAGAGAGAACAAAGAAAAATTCTTAGTGATTCTCCCAAATTACTTTAGCAAAAACAACATATTCCCCCTTAGTTAAAGTACATTTACACCATACTTCACCAAATTAACTAAGTTTACCAGCAACATAGGTGTATGTATTATTATCTTCTTTTTTACAAATAAATAATTTGGCATTGCTATATTTAGGATTACCTTACCATCTTTAATTTCGTTAATTAATAGTAATATAATAATCTCCTTCCTTAGTAACCTTAAAAGTATAATAGACAGCCTTTTTTTTATTGGATTTAATTTAAGTTGCAGAATATAAATAATCCTATTTTATATGACAAATATGAATATCTCTAAATTATTACATAAATGATCCAATATCCATATAAAATACACCAGAGTCCTCTGTATCTAACTTTAATTCTTATCTTAATTGTGGAGTCCATAATGGACTATCTTAACCCCAATCTCCTGTCCATTCCTTTTTTCCCCAAGGATTTCTTAATTTCAATAGTTCCACTTATCCTCTTTTTGGGTGATTTATTTATTTGATCTTAAGAACAGAATAAGCATGATTTGGAACCAATCCTTATGTAATTGGTTGAACTTCACTGCTTTAGGTAGCTGCAACCATAATAACTTTATTGGCAAGACATTTTCTAAGTTAGACAATAAAGTCTGGAGATTGAGTCCAGATAACTTCTGTTGGTGCTCCAGTTAAAGCTCTTAGTACTTCTTACATAGAGCCTGATGAACTATTTTGATAAGACCCAAATAATTTTGCCCAAGCTTTTTCCAATACCATAACCCAGATTGCATTGTTTTTAGCTTTAGTAAATACAGGAGTTAGATTAGGATAGACAGGGAAATAATCATCTACATAAATGGCTTTCCATATTCCATCTATACATAATCTTATACAATATATTCCTTATTCATTTATTGTCCTTGTAATAAAAACATCTAATAATAAATCAGGTCTTCTATTTCCCAAAGCAGATATTGAAGCCAATAAATAGCAGTTCCCTAATTACCCTTGTATTATGTCTTGGGGACCAATGTATTTTCCTAGTCCAAACCTTTTATTATCATTTGATTTTGCAAAAAACTAATAATCTCCATTGAAAATAATATTTAATCTCTACCATGTAGCAGTATAATTGGATCCAACACTTTTATCATTTGGACCAAATTTGAGATCAATATAATTCTTTTCTTTAATTTTGAGTTCATCAAATGTCTTAATAAATTCATTCATATTTGAGATTTACATATGTTACAAAGTGACTTCTTCAAATTAAAATTTACTAATGAGAATATCTTATTGATCAGTTGAAGATTGTTGTCTTTTTAGTTTGATTTCTTCAACCTAATTTAATTGAAAGGTAACATAAGTTAACATAAATTAATTTAATTATTCCTAGTTGATTTACCAACCACAATCTTTAACAAAACAAACACAGAAGTCTTCATAATATTTTTAGATGCAATCATAACATAATCTATGATCACAAATTTCATTATGAAATAATCCTGAATTATTGGAATTGCAATAATCACATTTATATTAGATGGATTCTGTCATTCTATCATCAATATTGATTTTAATTTCTTATTTTTATAATTCTGCTTATAGTATCTGTTATTATTATTATTATCTTATTTATAAATTTTGTTATTATTAATTTAGTTAGGTTTGCTATTGTTATTATTATTATTATTATTATCTTTATTAAGTTTATTAAGTTTATTATTATTTTGGTTGAATCATCTTTGCACTGTTTTATTATAGTAAAACCCTATCTGTTAGTTTTTACATTTAAGATTTGGACTTTGTTTAAATTACCACAGGGGAACGTTCTTAAAATGACCTTCTAGGTTAAGCATTTTTTTATTATTTTAATGGAGTATTAGAATTTTGATTATTCTATTTTATTGCTGTTGCTTTATTTTATTAAGATGGGGATGCTATAATAAATAGCTATAATACTCATTTTTTTAGAATCTCCTTAAAACATTGTAATCTATTTTCCAAACACCATTTAGTTGCTTCCAGATAGTTTTTAGAATTGTCTATTCATAAGATCTGATATGTTTAGAAAATATGTGCATTATTTTTCAGAGCAATTGGAACCTCCTTCAGCAGTAATTTGATCAATACATTTGTTGCAATATAGATGTCCACATTTTGCTTTATAAGAAACATTTTCTTTGGTTTCCAATTAACATTTGACACACTTAAGTGATTTTATCATAATAATATTAATATTTTAATTTTCAATAAAAATGATAAGATAAATCTAAGATTATAGAATTCATTAGGTCATTTAGATTTTATCAGATTATTCATTTTACAACATACTATTCTTCTACACCAAAAGTATATCCAGAATATGAAACACTAAATAAACTTAAAAATTCTTGATTCTTTTCTAACTTAATCTCTAAACTTTTTCCTCTATACGGTTTTCTTAATTTCAAACCTTCCATTTATGTAAATTTCACTTTGCTTTCAAAACTCTTGTCATTTTTATTTTCAACATAATAAAATCCATAACTAACTATTTATACATATTAGTACCCATATTTTAGAATGAATTCATAGGCCTACTAAATTTCAGGATGTTTTTAATATCCCTTCTTTTTGATACTTTTTCTAGCTAACTAAATAAAGACCTATTAAAGTAAATTAGGAATCTTATTTATCTTATCAATACGAATTTGACCAGGTCCATAAGATGACCAAGTATACTTATTCATTTCAGTGAATTTCCATTTAGTCTTGATAACAAGAGTATATTATCCTTAATCAAGATCACTACTTATCCAGCATTCTCTATCACACTTAAAATTACCATTTACTAAACAATCCCCTTTAAATAATAAAATCTTAGCAGGAGAATAATTGTTGCTATTCTCAAATCTATTAATCTAATTAAAACTATATACCTAACATTCTTTTAATTAATTGTAAAATAATAACATCCAGACGTCTAAATTTAGATACTAAAATATTCACTTTTCCTATTATTTGATTGAATAGTAGTAGACTAATACTAATACCCTTCCTTTACATAACAAACAGATAAGTCATCAAAATATTTAACAAAATCTGTGATACTCATATAGAAGACTCCATCATTATTATTTGTTATTTTAAATTGTATCTTTTATTCAGGAGTCCACAATTAACTTTAATTTGACCAATCTCCCTTCCATTCCTCCTTTCCCCAAGGATTTCTAAGTTTTATTAATTTTGTATTTTTATTTAAATCTTTAATTTTTAATACTGTATATGCATGACCAGATATTAACCCCATAAGTTTATACTATTGTTTATTAACATTTTTAGATGAGCATACCATTATACATCTATTTTTTATAGAACTTTCCAAATCTTCAACAAATTTCTCATCATTTGTAAACAAGATTCTGGTTGGTGCTCCTGTTATGGTTCTCAAGACTTCTGAAGGAAAACCAGCTTCAATATTCTCATAAGAACCAAATACCTTAGCCCATGCCTTTTCTATTACCATAACCCATATTTCTGAGTCTTTTCCTCTTGTAAATGCTGGCTTGTCATAATAAATTGGTATATAATCATCTATTCCAATTACTTTCCATTCACCATCTATACATAATTTGACACCATAAAGTCCTTGAGGATTGAAAGTTCTTGTAACAAATGTTTCTAATAATAAATCAGGTCTCCTATTTCCTAATGAACTTATTGATGCTAAAAAATAACAATCACCTAATTGCCCTTATTTTAAATCATCTGGTGTTATCCATTTACCTAAACCAAATCTATTAACTGTATTTTCTTTGACAAAGAATTTTGGATTTGAAATAAATTCAGGTATTCTTTTCCATTAATATTTTTAAAATTTACTTCCTAAACTTATTTAATTTGGTGGGAATACAGGATCAGTATATAATATATTCTGATTCTTTAATTATTGATATTTTTAAACAAATTCTTTCATAGCTACAAGATTATAATCAGAAACATAAAACTCTTAGAATTAATAATTTGATTATAATAATTTTGAATTAGCAGGATTTTCATAATAATTTGATTCCATAATATTAGTCTATGGGATAACTTACATTTGAAATTCAAAAATCTTTTTAAATTGAAAAGTAGTTAATTCTTTATTCTATTCTTTAAAAACACATTAAGTAAGTGATCTTAATTCATTTTCATTAATATCCTTAATTACAATCTGAATCATCTTCTAAAATTCTAATTGATTCATCATATTATCTTTATTGCTATCAAATTTGATGAATACATCAATTATGCTGATATTAGCATTTTTTAATTTTGTACAGAAAGTTTATATTAAGTCTATTTCAGATCGATTGCAATTTTAAGTAACTAAATTTGATGAATTTTATTTCAGAACTTGTTAAGAAACTAAATTTGTTATCTAAGATGGTTTAAAATTTTAATCAAAAATTGGCTTTTTTTCATGTTAAGCCTAAATTTAACTGCCTGGATTAGATTAATTTGAAATCTAAAAATTACTTTATTGATCTTATTCATTCTTATGATTTATTTTTAAATATATTTCTGAATTGAGTTCCTCAATAGTTAATTGTGATTCTATCTTTTTAATAAGTTCTTCAAAATTTTAACTAGTTATTTATTGACATTAGAACCGCTATATTATAAATTAAAAGGTCTTTTCAATTAAGCAATCTTAAGCAAAAGGTAAAATTTTTTTGACCATATATATAAATCCAAAAACATCCAATCCTTTTTTACCAGGTTAAACAAAATAATTTATCAAATCACTAGGATTTTGTTTAGTTTATTTGCAATGTTTACACAAATCCTATAATATGATCATGATTTAAGCATTTATATATTTTTAATTCATATAAATAAAGTAAGAATCAATTATAGTTTTCATTGAGTGGTTGTTCTGCAATTATTTGGACCAATTTTTTGACTCATTTAGAATTTTCCATTTTTCAAAATGTTTTTATACTGCCATCTAAAAATTTTACCCTTATCTTACCCAATGTCGTATTCATTTTGGGGAGAATAATCAAAATAATCGCAAAGACATGAGAAACATACTTGAAGATCATCTTAATTTAATATCTAATTGCACCTTAAACATGTTTACTAAGTATTTGATTTACTTTAAGTATTGATCTAACTATTGAAGCAGCTGTCAGAAATTTTAGAACTCTTGAGATCGGGACTGATTTTTGGTTCTTCTTATTAAATTTGAGACTGGGGATGATTATGAGAGTCTACATCTGTCTAATTAAAACAGGAATTGACTTGACAAGAAGGAATCTAATTTACACTTGGGTCTTTTGGTGGCATCTCATTTGTATTGGCACTATTTGTTTAATTCAGATTTCTAAAGGAATCTGCTTGGTCAGGAAATACTTAAATTTTAGTGTCATGAGATTCTCGAAACTAATAAATATTGGAGTCTTCTTAATTGGATTACATCTAAGAAAAAATAGAGAGGTTTTTTTTTTCAATGTTTTTCTCGCTAATCTTTAAGCACAAGATATTTTCAATTTCAATTTAATCTTCATTTACATCCTACTATTAATAATACTTGAAATTCTCATAGAAAATATCATCTTTTTAGTATAGAATTTAATCAATTTCACTTTAATATTCATATTCGTAATGATATAATTCGTAGCTTATCTCCTAACAAATCAATAAGGAGATACATCTTAGGAATGATTAAAGAATAATAATATATATTCTCGCCTTTATTATGATTTTACTCTTTCTTCTTTTTAGCTGGTTAACTTCTAAATGGATTTCATTTTAATTATTTTATATATAGTTTATTTGTTTATCAATGTAAATCAATATTCACAAACAATGCAGTTTCTATAATTTTTTAATATGCAACATATGCCAATTACGTGTAAATTGCAGGAGAAGTATACTGGTAAATTATAATCATTAAAATCAGAATTGCAAATCATACATGATTGTAAATTTAAAGGTTAATGAATTTATTATTATTTTTTAGATATTGTCTAATTAGGTAAGATAGGTATACTTTTTGCGTTAATTTCTATATTAGTTTAAGAATTCAAATCTGTGATTTATTATTTTGTTACTAATTTTAACTTTTAAATTTATAAAATATTATTCTTAGGATTTTCCTTTTAGGGATCAAATAATTTATAATCTAAGTTTTAGAAAAAATTTTAAATATGATCTGCATTAAAAGTTTTGTTGCATGATTTGACACTACATTATAATTTTTCTTTATTGTTATAAATTGGTTAGAGACATTAAAAACATAGTAAATGTCGACAAGTTTAATTTGGCAAAATTTAATCATAAGAAAAAATGTTTTAACAATTATCACATTTGTATTTACAGGATTATTTAAACTATTTAAATTTAAGATTATCATAAAGAGTTAAACATTTACTACATCTAAAATTATCACCTTTTTGACGCAAACTACATCTAGTACAAATTTAATGTCCACATTTGATAATAAAGATTTAATCAATATCACTCTTAGAATTACAAAATGAACATAATTATTAATCACTTTTAATATTATTTAAACTTTTAACCAATACATTAGAATTATAAACAAGATTTATTTAATTTTATTATTTTTACGATTATTACTTTAAAGTTTCTGATTTTGTTATTAATTTTTGATTTTATATTAACTATTGATTTTATATTTACTATTGATTTTATATTTACTATTGATTTTGCATTGTATAATTATTATTTAGAATCTCATTATCTTATAATAAATTATTATAATAATTTTAATAAGATCTTCTAGTAAATAAATTTTTGCATTCTTAATTAAGACATTTTTACTCTTTTTATTTATTTTAAATAGAACTCTAAATACATGAATTGCAAAATTAGTGATTACATAATGGAACTTAGAATAGTTGATTTTATGATTGTTTTAAACATTTTTAACATGTATCAATTAATAGACTCCAATTAAGATTGATTTCTTATTGATCATCTAAAGTAATCTTAGTGGATTCATCTTCCATTAGATTCTTTTTTATTAAATGTGAATTTTTACAATCAGAACAAATCTAGTCTTTTATTTCTGATATTGAGAAACACAATTATTTTAAGCATTATTTACATTAATTTAATTAGTTAAAATCTAATGAAACCTGATTACATGTATTTTCTAATTAGGAATCTGAATTCTAAACCTTTTTTCTAAATTCTTGTTTAAAATTTTCATAATCATACTTCTTAAAAGTACCAGGACAATTCGAAACAGTACAATAGTAATCTAAAAAATAATTAAAAGCTATTAATTATTCTAAACATTAATCACAAAAACTATGTTTGCACATTTTTATCGTAAATAATCTAAATGAAAATGTGTTAAAACAATTGCAACACTTGTTTTCTATATTGTCTTTTTTAAAAGACTTTATTTAATTTTAATCTATTTCAATATTTATCAATTATAAATATTATTCGTATTCTTTTCTTGAAATAGTACTTTAACATATAAAACAATAACATCCTCCACAACTATTATTTGAAAACTCTTTACTAATACAATCAATACAAAATTTATGTTTGCAATCTTTCAAATAAAAATAAGGTTTGTTTGATTCTTTATTACATTTAAAACATCTGTCATCTAGATCCTCTAAAACCCTATTTGTTTCATTAAGTAAAGAAACCTAAATTTCAGATGCAGTCAGTTATTCAATTAAAGATTCATTAATCTATTTTACAAAACTCATACGAATTGTACTCTTTCTTTATACTAATTGAGAACTCTACTAATGATAGAATTGCTCTAATAATATATTAAAATGATTGGTTCTTGCTATAATACTGATTTCATTTTAAAATTGTTCAACTTACAGTTTTTAAATAACTTATCCACATCTACATTTAAAATTACCTATTTAACTTTGTGAGTATTCTTTTGATAAACAATTCCAACAAATTTAATGATCACAGAAAAGTTTGATGAAAACATAAACTTTCCTGCTGCAATTAAAACAAATTACTTAAGTTTCTAATTAGAATTAAGGTTCGGGGATAATAAAATAATATTCTTCATTCTCTTATATTATTATTAAATTACTATTGCCTCTACCTAAACTATTGAATTATGGAATAATTTTAATATTCAAATCTAAGAAGTCAGCCAAAAAATTCAAACAAATTTAACCCTTATACATTAATTAATAAGAAAAACAAAAGTCTTAAAGTAAAACTTCTGTCATAAGATTGTTATTATCATATATTGAAAGCTTTTCGAAAAAGCATTATATTGGATTTTCCATTTACATACTTTCATTCAAAAATTTAACAATTTCTTATGATTCCTATTATTTATAATTTATTCTTGGACTTTTAAAGTATTCGAGACCTTTGCTTTTACGACGATTTAAAAGATAATGCAAGATTGAACATATTATTGCTGATTATTAGTTTTCTCCCAAAAATTGACATAAGTAATAATCTTTAAGTTATGGGTATCGAGACTTTATTGTATCTGATATTGGTATTATTTAATACATGATTGAAAAATAATAATAAGAAAAAAAATATAAAAATTAGATTAGTATTTACTTAAAACAATTTGAAATAATAATGGATAAAGTTCCAAAATTGTAAATCTTTATGATAATTCAAAATAATCTCCCTGAATAACCTGTTGTTATTTTAGAATTTAAATGAAAGTCTCTACTATATAATTCTAATCTGTTTCTATGATCATATCCTCCATAATTAACCCTATCATATCGAGTTGGATAATAAGATTGTTGAACATAAGGAGTAGGGGATTTTAATAAAGTCAATTCATTCTGATACATTAATTCATTTCTACTCTTATATTTATCCTCAAAAACTTATTAATTTTCCTAAACTCTTTTATTCACAGTATCTGTTGTTACATTTCTTTTGATTGCAGAATTTTAACTATTCCTGTATCTTTCCAATTTTTATAATTAATCACTAAAACCCTAATATGTTTGTTGATATGATGAAGGATAATAATTACTCGAAGAAGATTTTATTGTAGTTGATTCAAACATAAATTCTTCTTCCACTGGATTGATTGGTAGTATTAACTTCTATTTAATTGATTTTTTTTTAGATTGTATCTATTCACATTAGGGACAATCATTAAATTTTATTAAAACACAACAAACTCCAATTTAATGAGATTTACAATTAATAAATTATTTTCTATTAAAAGGAGAAAATTCTTAATTACAATTTGTACAATTTCCTTTGCAAAACTCATTTTCTAATTCTTAAGCAGCTTTAATTTCTTCTATTTATTAAAAAATAATTATCTCTTCATTAAAATTTGTTTCTGAAACTTAACTATCATTATAAGAGTTTTATATTTCTTATTTTCTTAAATCACCAATCAAAAAGGAATTTTATCCATTAGGTGCAATCATTTCTTTTTATTTTGGTGATTTTATATTTATTTCCTCTTTCTGTTATTCATCTATTCTATTTTCCTTTAAATTGATAACAGATTTTTGAAGTAAAACAGATTTATCTTCCTCTTTTTTATTTTAGTTTTAAATTCCTTAATGTAAACTATTTTCTATCATTTTTGTTTCTTCTTTTATTTTATTATTATCTTTTTTCTCAAACTTTTAATCATTATGTTCCTCTTCCTTATTATTTGAATTCTTTTTCTATTCTTCATTGTTTGTAATTTCTATTTTTTGATTTAAAATGAAATTAAATAAATCATCCAAACTAATTAATAATCTCTCACATTTTTTTTCCATACATCTTTAAGGCCTTAATAAATATATTTTTTAACAACAATTTAAACAAAATTCATGTTTACACTTCAATTAAAATAAGGATTTTATTGGAAAAGAACATTGACAACCTTTACAATTTATTGTCATATTTTTCCTAAATTGCTAATATTCCTAATCTAAAGATATTAAATAACAGCATGAATTTTTATATTAAACATTTTAAATGATACATGTATAACAAACAGAATGTCCACAGTTTAATACATATTTTTGATCTTCATTTCTCTTATTAAAACAACTTTCACAATCAAAATATTATTAGGTTTATTCCTTAATGATTCTTTGCATTTGGAGAGCTTCTTAATTTTAAAGAGATTATAAATTCTATTTATAAATTTTGCATTCCAGCTTTGTAAATGTAGAGTAACATTTTTATTTGAAACACTATTATGATTCATATTTCATATCAAGACTTGATAGGCATAAATTACAAATTTTGTGATTACACTTTTTTATTTCAAATAATTTATAATTAAAAGTTTTTTAGCATTTCTAACATTATTCTGTTACTTTAGGAATGTACTAATTTTAGATGATTTATTTTTGATTTTAATTTATATTTGGTTATTCTCTATATTCTGAATTATTTTTGATTAAACTATTTTACAAATCATTTTAATCTATCTTTTAATCTATCTTTTTTATAAAATTGTTTTATAAGGGACAATCTTTTTGTAATTTCTATTCTAACATACAATCTTAACAATATTAATGTTAGTTATCTTAAAAGGTTAATTGTTGAGGTGAAAACTTTTTGAAACATAAATTACATTCCTATACAAGATTAACAATAGGTGCTATTTTTTAATTATCATTATCTTGATTTATATTATTTCTTATACTTATATTTTGTTATAATAGTTGATCAAAGGATTATTTTGAACTTTCATAATATTTCTACAAAACTTTATTCTTTTCATATTATTCTTTATGATTCTCTAACTATTTCATTTAATTAGTCAAATATTTTTTTATATTGATTTTTCCACAACATTTGACACTCTCTGTTTAAAGTTTCTTTTGTATACATTTATAACATTGTTTATGTTTACAAATTAAAACAATAACATCAGTTTTACTTTTGCAAACAATGCATTGTGATTATTCAAGGTGCATAATTATTAGTTGAGGGATTAAATAATAGAATTTTTTGTTAGCATCAACTATTAGATCAATAGATTCTTTGAACTTGATTCCATAAATTTCATTATAATTTCGAAATGAAATCCTCATTTCTAAAAAATTTGCTAAGCTATTGTATGATATTTAACTACCATCAAGCCATTCTTTTTTTTTACAAAAATCAAATAGTATTTTTCCAGCTATTTCATTGTTTTAGTCTATTAGATATAGATTTTAAAAGAACTTCTAAACAGGGTTTTAAGCATTTTTGGTTTATTAGATTAAATTTGCAAATTCCATGTATATAGATTAATTCTTTAAGGTATTTATCATTTCAAGAAGAACATCTAGGATTCTTGATGTTTATTTATTTAATGCATAATGTATTAGGGAACATAAAATTGATGCATTTTTATTATATCCCATATATTACAGATACTTGTAATGTTAAAAGCATTCGTTATCTAACTTACTATATTTAGAGATGTGGCTTATAAAGAATACTTATACTTCTTACAACATTATATTAATTATAATTTTTATTATTTTGCTATTAGTATAATGTTATTTATTAGTTTAATGGTATATCAGAAAAATAAAATAGATTTTGAAACATAATAAACCTTTCCTTTCTTATTTAAAAGAATTATAAATAGAAATATTTCATTTAATATATTTTTTAAATATAATACCAAAAATATATAACAATAATTTGAGCAACAATTTAAAAGTCATATACATCCTTCAAGAAGATGTTAGAATAATATACTATAAAATAAATTAATATATTTTTTATAATATTAATATAAACTGAAAGATAAATTAATATATGAAATAATTAAATGGAATGACAAACTTATAGGATATATTATTAGATCCAGGCGAAAAACAAAAAAACTTTATTTAATAATATTGTACGCCTATTAAGATTCTAGGGAAAGGAGCATTTTCTACTGTGATTTAAGCTTTGAATATTTCTAATAAATAAGTAGCAATAAAAATAATAGACAAAAATCATTTTGATTCTTAACAAATAGAGGTTTTGAGATAAGAAGCTGAACTTCTAAATAAATTAAATCATGCAAATATTGTGCGTGTTTGTTTTGTATGTTTGAACTCTTATTGATAGAGTAAGGAAACAAAGAATAAACTTTTTATAATGATGGATCTCATTAATGGAATTACATTGGAAGAATATCAAAGAAATTAATTGGACAATGAGACAGTTATTTATATAACAAAATAAATACTTGAAGCTATTTAATATTTGCACAAACAAGATATAATTCATAGAGATATTAAACCGGGTAAATTTCAATACCAAAACTAGAAAATATCATGATTGATCCTGAGAATTTACATGTAACATTAATAGATTTTGGATTGTCAGCTTAATTGGCACATATTGAAGGAAAAGGATTGATGAGTGAAAATTGTGGAACCATTTTATATATGGCACCTGAATAAATCTAGAAAAAGAAATACAATAGAGTAAATTATACTTGTAATCAACTTAGAGTGTAGACATTTGGGCTTTAGGAATTGTTGTGTTTAATTTATTAAATAAAGGAAAACATCCTTTTTTCTAATAAATGGATGACATATAGTCATATTCTGAAAAAATTACTTGGATGAAATGGAATTGGAGTACTGAAATTAATTAAAATGCAATGAGTTTTCTTCTTAAAACTATTGCCTATCTTCCAGAAGATAGATTAAATGCCCTCTAATGTTTAGAACATCCATGGATTACTGGAAAAGATGATTAACCATTAACTTTTATTGAAATTCTGAAGGCTCACACTATCACCAATAATATTAAACTATTGATTAAAGCTTTGTAATTCATTTAGTACCTTAAGAAGAACAGTCCAATCTAAAGTCCTCCAATCAGAAATTCATTGAAATACCCTACAACACCTGTAGAAAAATAGCAATTTAGAATAGGCAGAACTTACAAAATAAAAAGTAAGAATGCATCTGATTCTGGTGACAAACTTCAAAAACTTTCGAATGCAGATTCTGCATCAATTGGTTCTAATAAAATCTCATAATTCAAAGTGAATCTCAAAGAATAAAGAAGAGAAAGAAATTCATGTGATTAACTCAAGAAAATCACTTAAAATCAAAAGACAGAATAATTCCTTTTTCCTTCTTTACATAAATCTCTTGATCGAACTGTAAAGTAATACTCAACATAACCAGCATCTGAGAATTCTTTGAATCACTCAAAAATGTTATAAAACTCAATATTCTTGAAAACCAAAGGATAATTAAATAAAGTCAATATCAAATAAGTATATATACTATATTCAATAGAATAAGAATGTAAATCAAACTTCAGCAACATTTAATCACCCTCCATAGCAAGAAAACTAGACTACTCAAAGAATTCGATCTTCAAAACCTCCCCTTTAGAAAAAGAACAATATTGAGTGAAAATCTTATGATTTAATTTTTAAGTGGACTCGATTATAATAAATATAAGAAATTTCTTATTGTAAAGAACTAAAGACATCTTTTAACACAGAAATCAAATACACACCTGATGGACATAAAAGACACTGTAGATTATAGCTAGAGTCTTCTCTAATTTTGATAAATCTCCTTAGATTTAAGTAGCTATCAAAATGGTAGACAAAAAAGCTATTCAAAAAATAAGGAACAACTTGATATTATAATTATAGGCATGAATCTATGATGCTTGAAATTCTATAACACTCAAATATGATCAAAATCTGAGGAGTCAAAATTTTGATCATTACATTAACATATAAGTTTTATAAGACTCATTAAAATTTTTATTGTAATGAATTAGATAGACATAATTTTTGGGAAACTAACATATTCAATATCAAATCAATTGAAGTGGTTATTATCACAAAATTCTAAATTACTTACATCACAGAAATGTTGTTAACAATTTAATTTTATGATTAGTCTTTTTAATCTAAAATTTATATAAAATATTTGCCCAAAAACCTTAATCTAATTCTGGAAATATTAGTGAATTTATATTTCTAATTATATTTCAATATATATTTATTATTATATCATGTTACCTTCTGTAACTTCAATGAAAGAGTTCGAAACATAACCATTGATAAGGAAAATAATGAAATCTTAATTTGAAAGTCCTAAAAAATCTAGCATTAGTACTCACGAGATTATTCACAAATCTTGTAAATCTTCTTATCAATAATACAGAAAATAAAGAAATGAATAAGAAACTATTTAGGTTCAGAAATTATTCTTTAGGAACTAACCTAGTTCATCAAGAGAAACTCCTCCCTCTTTTTTAATTACTCGACACTTTGAAAGAAGACCTGAAGTCAAAGAGTCCACAATACAAGAAACAAAATATTAAGAAACGATAAAATTTCATAATGGGAGACTATAATAAGATCATAATTAAAGAGATAATAATTTGATTAAGAGCTACTCTAGATTTCGTTTATAGGAAAACGTTTGTCAAAGACAGATCGTTACTTCTCAACATTCATAAAGAATGAAAACAACAACTGATTAAGACTGTCTATATTTAGGTAAATAAAATGGGTATATATTTATATTGATATTTTAGGAGGAAATAAGTTGTTATAGTGAATTAGTTGTATCTAAATACAAATACTTTGTAGTATATCTTTATGTATGTACCTGATCATTCTGTCAAAGACTAGCATGTATTCTAAGAATTTGTAGCCGTAGTTAAAAATAGGTATGATTGTAAATTATGTGAAACTACAGACTGAAGATTAATTCCAAGAAATTATATTTCTATTTGAAAGATGGAACCCCAATATACTCTCATCTAGATATTCCAATCAACTAGAGTCTTCTTATTTATTCTACTTCTACAGTCTATAAGGAAATATTCAATTCTTAATTATTGTATCTTGAGAATTGCTGTTAATAACATTAATGTTAATAAACTATAAGAAGAACAGAACCAGATTATTCACATCACATAGATGGCATAATTAACACTCTCATATATTAGAATTATTAATCAGTTGATCAAGAATATCGATTGGAAACAATGCCTGAGGAAATTGAAATTACTTAAGAATTTTTAACATCAAAGGAATTGAAAAATTCATATGCTGAAATTAAAAGAAATTCTAATTTCACACCAATAATTAATTAGATGTCTAGAGTTAGCAAGACGATAAAATAAAAAAATTAGTATCAAGAATATATGTCAACTGATTATATAGTAAAAAATCCTAAGATTGAGAAATTAGAAAAGATTGAAGGATGGTATGATTAAGAATTAAAGAAAATTAAATTTAAATAAGATGATGATAATTAGAATGAAGATTTGATGGCTATTCATGTGGAATAAATTTCAAGTTAAAAATTAATTGAAAAGTATTTCTATTAATATATTCATCATATAGTCAAATTTAATAGGCTGCTCAACTTTTGGAACCATTATTAAAGAAATTCTTATAAAGAAAAATCAGTATTAATGTAGATGAATCACCTGAAGTGAATTTTAATAATGATCAAAGAGAACAAATTAGAGATTCAACCAATTTTATTGAGAAAAATATATAAGACCTTATAACTAAAAAAGGAAGCTTAAATTAATTATTGAATATCAATAAAGAATTATTTATTCAAGGGATTCCAAAAATATTGAAAGATACTAATTTTTCAAGATATGAATTACATAATACCTATATTTTATATTGTGCTTTACAATAAATTACATCCTAAAAATATCGATATTACAATGTAGATGATGGAGTTGATTATGACACCTACAGAACAGGAATATATTAAATATTTATGTAAAGTGAATTTCTTGCATAAGAAATTTTCAATAAAATAGATTTTAATTATAGTGGTTTCTTAAATTGGAATGAGTTTTTAAAATTAATGGTTAGTATAAGGGCAAAAACATTAATTGAAAAATTAGATCTATTTATTTAAATATCTGATTAAGATGGGAATGGACAATTATGTTGGGATGAAATCTATTAATTATCTAAAGTTTGTCTGGCTAAATACATTTAGAATACAGATGATTTTTTGGATATGCTTTGTGAATATTATACAAGATTGATATTTAAGATAGTAGGCAAAGATCCCCATGAAGAAATCCCTTTCTCTGCAATTAAATAGGCCATTTTAGATCAAAAAGAAGATTCAGATTTATTATGTATGTTTTGTGGAGCTGATATTTGATCATATTCTCTTTAAATCATTTAATTTTATTATCCTAATCATTCAAATCTCTATTTTACAGAATCAATAGTTCAAAATCAGACTCTTAGAGTATCAGGTACCTTTATATTATTTAATTTTAAATACAATTTAATTCTATTTGAGAAGGTTGTCTTAATTGGTATTCATTTATATTTTTATTATGCTTTGTTATTCTTCTTTGCATGGTTCTAAATAAGATGCTTAAAGTGGAATCCCTTATTAATGGGATTAATTCATAGATTAAGATGAAAATATAGTTTACAAAATTATTTAAATCCTTGACAATTCATATATTTAATTTGATATAGATAACTTGACTTCTCTTATCCGCCTTAAATTCATTTAGATCTAATAACTTTCTTTCAACTTAAATAATTTAACCCAAGATATTCTTTCTTAATCTTTATCTAACAAAATCAGGAAAATACTAAGATATTATTTAATTGATTGCATCCTAATATAATTAACTTTCATTTAGTATTACAACTAAATAATGCAATCATCAATTCAATCTCTGGTGCCTCATCTGATTTTTCAACACTTATAGAAAGTGATAAGTTGGATATATTTAATACAAGAAATCCTTCTTTTATTTAAATTTGATACTTGACTGGTTAAGGTTAATCGATAATAACTCCATTTTTAAAAGTATAAATAACAGATTATAACACTGTCAAAAAGATTGAATTTTTTTGTGATTTAAAATAATAACTTTTAGGATATAAAAAGTTATTATTTTAACAAATATTAATGTTCTAAATTCACTAAAGCAATTTTATGGTTTGAACAGCAAACTTGAATTTTAAACATTATAATGACTAATATAATATGCTAAACAGATCCTTAACTTTCTCTACTAATAATTAAAATTTAAAAATTAGAAGAAATCTTTAATACTTCTTTCAGGAAGATTTTTTGTTCATGATCTATACCTTTAAGAGTATTTTAATAATAAAGTATTATAAATATCATGTAATTTTATTGATTTCAAAGAACTAAGGCATCTATTAAGCATCAGTTCTATCTTTTTTACAAATTAGCAATTCAAAATCTTAATCAATGAGTTCCTTTGAATTAAAAAATTTATCATTTGAACTCTGATTGTCGGATTTAAACTGTTAAAATATCTCAACTTTTTAAGTTTCATTAGGGAGAATGGTATTGCTAGAATGATCTGGGAAAATAGTTTGCTACCTCTATTAATTCTATTATTAAGATATTTCAAGTTTGCTATCATTGGATGGAATCTAAAATTAATTGTAATTCTTACCACTTTTGAATCCTTAAAGATCTCACCTTCTTAATTGTCACTCTCATTTTCTTCCTTTGTATTCTCAATGAAGTTGGTTTCTTTGATTCCAATCATATGAGAGTAAACAAAATTGGATCTATCTATGATAGATTATAAAATAAACTAAATCCTTGAGATTTCATAGATTTAATTTGTAATTGTTAATTTTGTTAAAGCTATTTCCTTCAGTCTCCCATATTAAGAGTTAAATTTATCAATATTTATATTTCTGCCCATTAATTCAACTCTTATAACTTTGCCATACCAATTCTTTCTATACTGTAAATATTTAAGATTCGGATAAAACATTTTGATTACTTAAGAAATAGCTTCACTTTCCAAAAAATATTGATTCGTCATAATGACAAAAGCTGAAGTCAAAAGAAGAATAGAAACTATTGATCCTGTATCAGCCAAAACCTCATTTATTTTTGGATATTGAATATATTAAATTGATTTAATCCCATTCAATTAGTAATTGTTGATAAAATAAGTAGTAGAGTTTATCACACTTGAAAAAAACCTACTATTTACTTATTAACCAGCTGTTGATATATCTAAGATAAAGTCTCTTTAATAAGTGTTTTCAAACAAGATTCCATTGTCTATAGTAGTCTCTTACAACTTCAAAGTACTAGTTGAAAAATATACAGAAGTTGGATCCAAGGCCACAATTACTTCATTTCCAAATGTGTTAATCTTTTCTTGTTGTGCATTAAATTATTTTACAAAAGTAGTGAATAAGAGTGTATTAACTGATTAATTAAAAAAACCTTTTCTTGTAGTTGCATTAGCACATTTCATTTCTGTATTATTCATTAATAATTGGGGAACACAATCAATCAATATAATCATATACTCCAATTCTGGTTATTCAACTGTTTTATCATTGCTAATGGCTAATGTAATGTTGTCAAAATAGATAGTTATAAATTCATTATCATTAGTTGTGTTATTTATTATAGGAATAATTGGAGAATTACTTATCTATCCATTAATATATTAGAATATTAATGGAAGCATTACTATATTCTAGGGATTAAATGGGTCTATAATTGTGCCATTTATCTTTCTCATTCGGATTGAAAATAGAGGTTCATCAAAATGTATTTATTAATTCTATATAACTTCACTTGAAACTGTGATTTTAGGCAACATCCCGCCCTCTTTCCAAATAACAAATTAGTAAATGAAATACCCTAAACTTACTCCATAAAGCAATATAGACAATATTCCACCTAAGACTGTTTTATATTCACTATCTGATGTTATACTTGGTTTGAATACAACTCCAAATTGATCAAGTCCTCTGAGAAATTACTTTATATTCTCTCTTAGCTTAGACATTTTGTTTATTATTAATATAAGCCTTGAAAATTCTGTTTATCTTAAAAATCAATTAATATGATTCAACTCATAAGAATATATTTATAATTAAATTATTCTTAAGAAAAGATAAAAAATATTCTTTTAAATGTTTTATCATTAATACTAATCTATTACCAAAGAACTTTATAATAATTAATTATTCTTAATTAGAATAGATATCTTGTTGAAAATATAAAATTTCATTAAGAGTCTATTTTCAGAAATTTCAACAAATGAATACAAATTATTTTATGTTATTTAAATTCTAAATCTAAAATTTTATTTCTTTTTGAAATAAAAATATTAATATAATGTTTTCCAATATATATTTTGAGGGAACATAGAATAATTCTCACTCAATAACATTTTTAAGCTTTCGGTTTTTGTGGAAAAATGAATAAATTATATTCAGTTGTTATATAAGTAAGTGAATTTAGTATCTTAACCTTAAATAATCTAATTATCTTTTATATATTGATCAGAGATATTAGTTGTTTGAAAATCTAAACAAATAATAAAATAAAAAGATATATTTTTAATCTCTTTTATTAATTTAATGAGTCCAACAAAAAAGATTTTGTAACATTATTTATAATGTGTATAAGAGTAAGTGTTAATTATTATATTAACAAATCCTTTAATTAATTTTGCAGGATCTCTATACATATAACATAAATCAAACTTAATTTTGTCACCAAAATATTTAATAATCCAATAACTAAATTTATATAAAAATGGTAATAGATAATATAATAAATTTCAAGCGTATAAACTTTACATTTAATAATTATATTAATAATCTATTATAATATATAATTAATTATAAATCATTACCAAATTACAAATTTTCTGTCTAAACCTGTTGATATCATAGTCTTAATGTCATTCGTTATACAGACAGAAGTATGCTAATATTTAAATAATATTCTTTACTTTTGTATCTGAAGTCTCATAAACAGAGTGCAAACTCCAATCTCTTGAATTCCAAAACTTTATATTTCCATCATAAGAAGCACTAATTAAGAATTTACTATAAATAGGTTAAAATTTTAGATCACTCACCAATTTAATATGTGCAGGTATTTTTTCAATTACATTTCTTCTTCTAATATCCCAAATTCTAATGAAATTATCATCTCCTCCAGTTGCAAGATGAGAACCATTCATACTAAAATCACTAGCAAGTATTCCTTTGACATGACCAACAAATGGTAAAATACCTTTACCTATTCTCAAATCCCATGCCATTCCAAATCCTCCTAAATCACCTGTAAATAATAATGAACCATCTGGATGTAAGGCTCCAGAATAGATTGCTCTAGAATGTCCAGTTTAAACCATTAATTCAGTTTATGTTTCTATATCCCATAATCTCCATGTTTTATCAAAACCCATACTAATTAATCTTTTACCATCTTAATGAAATATTACTTTATTAATTCTATCTTCATGACCTTTCAAAACAATTGATTTTTATAACATTCCTAGATTTTCTATTTCTGATTAATCCAAATCTAATGTCCATAATCTAATAGAGAGATCAGCTGAAGCAGTTGCAACATTAGCAAAAGATTAAGGAGATAATGTTAATAATGATTAAGGATGAAATGCAATAGAATGACATTTAGTTAGATGTCCCAAGAAACTAGATTTAAGTGAGGCAGTTTCTATATCCCATAATTTACATTCTCCAGATCCACCAGCAGTAGCAAGATATTTTTGATTTGGACTAATGGTTGATCTAGAGATTCCTGAAGAATCACCAAATTAAGACATTTATATTGCAAAATGATTAACTTTTTACATTTCTTCTAAAACTTCTTAATCTTCTTACAATGCATCAACAGTTAATCTTCTTAATCTAAGTTTTTCAACTCTAAGTGCTGCATTATGAAGAGATAATTTAGCAATTTCAATTCTGGCTGCTCTTAATTATTCAACTCCTTCATATAAGAAATATTCATTTTCTAAATTTCCCATATTGTGATTGTTTTATTATTTAAAAAATTAAGGTAATCTACCATATTACATTAAATGTTCTGTTAATAATGTACGTAGACGCTATCTTCTATCAGCTGCACTTTCACCAAAATAAGTTACTGGTTAACCTAATTATCTTAATTATGATTTGATTTAGCTTTCTTGAGTTGGTACCATCAATTTACGTGCTTCTGCCATTAGTTTTTATTTTCTTTCATTTTCTTCCTATTATTTTTATTATCTATCAACATTTTCAGTTGTATAAGATATAAATGGTAATGATTCCTACTGTTGATTAATTATAGTAGGTGCTCTAGTACTCAATTAAGATATTTAACTTAAATTATCAGTGACCCTTTGTCTTTCTTATTATTATAAATTCATATTTTAATTTGATATAAATTTTTGTTTCAAATATTAATTATTAAATTTTTGAAATATCGAGTACCTTCAATTCTATTGTCAAAACATACTTTTCCTTGATTGATAGCATTCTTAAGTTTAATCTTACAAATCATAACAGATATACCCAATCTCTTTGCCAATTATTCAGCAGTCAATCCAATTTCATAAGAAATGTATTTACCCAAAGTATTCTCATAATCCTTATCACTATTATATTGAGCTATAAAATATTATCATTGTTAAACATACTTGATTCAATCACAGAAATACCATCATATCTTTCAACCTTAGCCTAATAATTCAATTTTTGAAATTGTAACCCTGCCTTTAATATTTCCTCTGGACTCACTAATTCTGAATTTCGTCTCTTATTAAAATAATAATAAATATCCAAGAGTGAAATTATACCACCCATCTTAGGAAACAACTCAACACAAAGTTTATATACTTATTCAGCCAATTTCTCATAAAATTAATCCTCAGTTCTTTTTTATTATTTTATTAATATATATACTTGTCTAATCTTGATTAACCAATTTTAGATAATATTTCATCAATCTCATTATTCTCTCCCTTCTTAATATTTTATTTAATATATTAAGAAATCTCCTTTAATTCTGTTGCATTCTTAAATAATTCCTCAAATCCACCTTTAAATGTACTTTAAACTGTATCTATTGTTTGTTATGTTTATTTCTCCTTCTTAATTATTTCAGTCTTTAAACCACGATAAACTGATGATGTTTATTATTGTTCTTATACTTGGAGCCATTCCTTTTTCTCAATACTACCTTTAATCTATAAGAGAGGTCCTTCAAGATTATCACCATAAATGGCAATCTCTCCCAAATTAGTTTCAAAATTCAAATGATCTATTTTAGATGATAGAAATCCAGTCTCATATTTTATATATTCATTACTTTTTATTGCATTGTTTTTACATGCTATAAGGGAATAACAAAATAGACAAATTTAACATCATTCACATTTAATTAATCTATGTTTGTATGATTAGTTAATATTAATCTATGAGTTGTAATGACTAAATTCAACTTTGGTACTTTCATTTTGAGTTTCTTATCAAGAAATTGCATATTTTAATATATGGACAATGTCTTTTCATTAAAAGCTTTCATGGCCGTCATTTCAGCTGAAAGGAAGAACAATGATTAATCCATCAAATTATTATAAGGAAATTTGATAAATTTACATAATTTTCACATATGTCATCAACTTAATTATTATGAATATAGATGAAGAAATCTAAAAGGTTTATGCCTTACTTAAGAACTCTGCTGAAACATTAGAAGATGTATTATATAAATCCTTTGAAATCCCAGTCGACAGTTGGTCTAAAGAAAAACCAATTTTTAACTTCCCTGATTCTGGAGATGCCTTATAAGATTTATTAGAATTGATGTGTAGAATGGATAAAAACCTTGATTAAGTACGTGTTAACATAAGATAATTTGAATTAAATAAATTCTAAGTGATAAAAGAGGAGGAATTTGATCCACGCTACTCTTAACCATTAATAGATTACGAGATAGTATAGAATGCTGAATAAACTAAAATGAATAGAATGAAATCAAATGTCAATAGATTGCAACGTCAAATTGAAGCATATTAATAAAAATATTAATAATGAATTAATAATTAGATGTTCTTCTTCTATATGATTCCCTTAATCTTTAGAAATACATTGATTTTTTTTGAGTCATTATCCAATAAAGAATTATGATTATGAAATATGTTTGATTAATAAAAAGGTTTTTGGACCAATTAGATCTTATCAAACATATATTTGTATCTAAGAATACAATCATAAAGATAATCTATACCTAAATTATAGAACTCTAATAAATGAATCTTATTAGATTAAGTAATTTCATTTAATCTTTTATTAAATATTTAATTGAAATATCATAAATTGATAATCCATATTTTATAAGATAAAAAGTCAGTTTATATTAATTATTTTTAGTTTATTCAGAGATATAATAAATTAAAAGAACTTATCAAAGTCAAATTTATATCAAATGTTATTTAATTTTCTGATGAAGATGACCATTTGGTAGTTTAAGATTCAATTTTATTTTATAATGATATAAAAAACTGTGTATCTAATTATAAAATATAATCAAGATTCTTGCTAATTCTCCTATTGCATATCATGTCCTTCACTTTACATAGTTTTACTCTTTTATAATCTTGCTGGTTAAATGATAGAAAGTTTCCTCTTTTCTTCCTACACAATTGACTTGACTCTTGAACCTCTTCTCTTTTCATCTATTTTTAAAAATCTATCCACTCTTTTAAATTATACCCAAGCTTTCCCATCCATTAATTCATCTAACTTTTCTTTAATAATCTAATAAATACTTCTAAATTTATTTCTTCCTCTGAATACCCATTTTCTTTTACTATTTCCCAAAATGCCATCCATTCTTCTTCTGTAATGTCACCACTCTTATCAAAATCTACTGCTTCAAATAATGCTTCTGTGTTTAATTTTGCAAAATTGGACTTCCTTTAGTATATTATTTAAATTGTTACCAAAATTATTCAGTTCCTTCCTTATCTATGGTTCCATTCCCTTTAATGTCTAGCTTCTTAAAAATTTCACTGGCTTTTTGCCGAAGTCTTTAACTTAGAGGCTCATTTATTTTTGCATTAGTGCAACCCATTTTTGATTATTTTATATGAATAATAAGGAAGAAATCAATTTGTATATAGAAGAAAGACAGGATACTCTTATTTGGATGTAAGATGAAGTCTAACTTGAAATTCTAGAAGAAGTTGTTACATTCATACTAAATGATATTAAACAGAAATTCTAGACTGATATATTGACTTTGCGTGATGAAGAAAATCAATATTATGAAATTGATTAAATAGTTGAATTCAAACGTCCACATACATATCTAACTATACCTTAACGACATGATGTAAAAACACTTGCTACGGTATTTATTATAATACTATCTCCAGAATTAACTAAGACAAAATCGTAGTATCTATCACATTTCTAATGAAAATGTTCTTATAGAAAAATATAAAGGAACAAGAAAGGTTGAAAGTGTTGATTATTCAATTGCAATCATTAAAAAAACCAATTAAAAATACTATGAAACCTTAAAAGGTATTTTTGATGATTTAGTAATACAACCAAAAAAAAGAAATTCTGTTACTTAAGAAACATAATAACCAATCCAATTATAATAATACTAACCTGAATCTCCTAAATTTGGATAACAACCTAAAGAAAATACTTCACCCAGTTGGACTTCAAAACGAGCCTTAAATGAAAGCATTAAAAAATGTGAATTAAAATAACTTACAATAGAAGATGTATATTATCATTTCTAAATATTCATAGGTATCCAAACATAACACAAGTGATTCAGCATGGATAGTTATTAATTCTAAAGTTTATGATGTTACTCATTATTTAAATAAACATCCTGGAGGTAAAGAATAATTGATGAGAGGAGTTGGCACTGATGGTACTCCTCTATTTATGTAACATCATCCTTGGGTTAATGCACATTATCTATTAGAACATGCTTAAGTGGGATTCTTAATAAATCACAAATGAAACATATAAATTTATTTTATTGATTATTCTTAGATAAACTTTATTTTATTAAATTAATTTATTAATTTGAACATTGACTAGAATACATTAAATCATTGACTTTATTTAAGAATCATAATATAATTAAAAAAGAAATCTTTCTGCAAAATTTGGGAGATTTTTTATTCTCTTAAATCAATAACTTATTAGGGAGATATAAATCAATAAGTAAAAGTTGTTTTTTAAGGAATGAAAAAAAGATTTAAAAACATGATAGAAATATTACCTAAATAATTATATATTAATTATAATATCATTTATAAAGAGAAATTCTTTGGTTCTAAGATTATGTAATATGAATACCAACTATTAAATCTGATTAGCTTATTACTTTATCAAATTTTCTCCTGATTGAATAGATTATTATTTCTGCCTTTTTTCTTCAATAATTTATAACATATATTAGGAAATTTTGTTTTAATTTAAATTTTTAGTATTTTGATGGTGTAAAATTTCTTCAACAATATTTTCAATATTAGTAATTCTCTCCTTCACATCAAGTATTAGAATTTCACTTTAGTTATTCATAGTATTCTGTTAAATCTCTTTGAAAATTTAGACACATTCATTTAGTATAGAATGAATGTCTTATAAATCAGAATGAGTTCTAACTGAGAATTAACTCTTTTGATGAGGTTAATAAGGAGAGTTTAATTTTGATGATGTTGAATTTTTGCTACCTGATGATGCACATTTAATTTTCATTTAGATAAAAGTTTGAGATTTAGAAAACTTTGGAGTGGAAGAACAAGATGCATTTATCTAAATTTCTTAAAAGGATCCATAAGATTGTCTTTATTTTCTTATTTTGTTCATATAAAATTTAATTATGATTACTGATTCTATTTTTTTTTTACTTTTAAGAATCAAATTTATATTAAATATTAATTCAGAACCAGAAAGTTATCTTATCACTTTATAGAATCTAAAATATATCAAATATTGTATTTAAAGTGTGTTTTAGAATTTAATAAGTATTTTTAATTGCATCAAATATATATATCAATTATTCAAATCTTTACTTATATAAATTTTTATTAGATAATTGAATTTTAATAAATAAATATATTCATATCAAAAACTTGAGCCAATTTTAATAAAAAAAACTATTGAACAGCATTATCACCAACACTATTGAACCTCCTGATGTAATGATAATAAATTAGTAATAGTGATAGTACAAGGCTTGATTTAAAGTAATATTGAAAATATTATAATATGTTGATATTGCTAATAATATAGAAATAGTTATTTATGCTATTAGGGATATTAATTATGATTTGATAAATCTCTTCCTTCTTATAGCATTTAACTTTGTCCATTGTTTGTATGTATACACTAATGTAGCTATTATAGTGATAGGTAGGATAATGTAGGAATTATAGATCAATGAGAAACCCAATCCACATAAGGGGTAACAAATAATCATAATCAAGTATTAAAGCCATCCTAAATTATAAAACAATATAGCAATATTGAAAAGGATCATTGACATATAGGATAATACTCTAATTAAGCATAGAAATTCACTATGATCACTGTCATTCAATTAAGTATTACATCTCCAACAATAATAAAAAAGGCATTTTTTACACGTCATATGACTACATCCACCATTTTTCAGTATTTTGGAATCACATTTTGGGCATTCTTATGTTGAAATGAATTCAAACACAGATGATAATATATTACTCTTTGTATCTTTAATATTTAATAAGAATAATTTATCATATGACAGATATTGTTTATCAAGCCAATTAAAATCTAAATATATAAATGAAATGTCTTTACTGCATTATTGACAAAAGAATTCTTTTCCACATCTATTAGTAGGAAGAAATGCATAGTAACTGCATTTATTGTTAGGACAAGGTCTAATGTCTTGAGTTTGTTGAAAATAATTTTTTAACATTATTTCCATATACTTATCTTCTATTTCTTTATTCGTTATAGAATGTTGAAAGTTTTCTAAAGTAATTATTTACTTGCATTTATGATTTAAACATGAGATTGAATTAACTTTCTATTTTAAATTGATTTTCTCTTCAATCCAATTAAGAACACAATCATAACAGAATTAACATTTACAATTTTTGTTTGTAAATAGTTAACAATCTTCACTCAAACAAACTGAACAATTCATTTTTTTTATTTTTTGTAATTTTTGTTTCATAATTATATAAACATAAATATCTGATCAATTTTGATAATAAAAATTAAAATAATAAATTACTATTTACTACTGACAACAGATGAATAATTTAGTTAAAGAAAAAGATAATTAAGAAATCATGATCTTAAACAATTTATAAGTTCACTCTCAAATTAAATCTTCAATCTATCAATCTAAATTATAACAATCTATATAAAACATTAAATAACTAACAAAACCAATTGCTTTGTAAATAGATCCTGGAATATAACCACTTAGAAAATCAGAATTTGAAACACCACTTAAAATATCTCAAAATTTAAAACTGAGTTCTGATGATTATTCTACTTCAACTAAGGATATCAATATTGTTGATTTCACTTAAAATTAAGTTCAGAATAATTCATATAGAAATAAGAATAGTTAAATTCTTAAATCTATTGATAAAACTAGAATTTTTGAACATTATCATCACTCTTCTATTGTGTAGATGATAAATTCATATGAAGAATGCTTTAGACTTTTAGTAGAAAGTAGTGGAGCATAATTGTTGAGAATGCCTACAAATTTAATATTAGAGATATTAAAACAAAGGGAATAATTACAAAATTAATGTATTATGTTAAGAAGAAAACTCTATTAATTAGACAGAGCTTAGGAGGAATAATAAAAAATAGAATGAATAATTTATATATATATAAATTCATTAAATTAATTAGATGTAATTCAACTTTTACTTATCAAAATGTATGTCAATTAATGAGAATGGGATAACAATATTGAATGGAAATTAAAAACGTAATCCTTAACTTGATGATGTTATCACAATCATGGGTGAAGCATCTGCATTGGTATTGAACACTTATTTAAATTAGGCATAAAGTTTGAAATAAGTTATAACAAGTCCAACTAGATTCTTTTAGACTGATTAAAAGATGTATTTTAAATCAGAAGGAAAAGTATATATTCAAAAGTATTTAATAGCAATGTTTAGGGATTCTAAAAATAGGAAGAAAAAACTTATTTCATAGAGATTTAAATGGAGTAATAAAAGAAATCTAGCCTATATGTGTTCTCGACTTTTATGTACATGAATCTGTTCAAAGAAAAGGCATTGGTAAAGAACTCTTTGAAGAAATGCTCAGATAAGAAATGTTAAGACCTGAAAAATTAGCATATGATCGACCATCACCAAAATTATTAGGATTCCTTAAAAAGTACTACAATTTATCAAGTTATATACCATAAAATAATAATTATGTCATTTACTAACAATACTTTGATTATAAATAGACAAATATTTCATAATAGTAATATACACAATAGACTAATTAACAATAATAAAACCCTTAATTAATTAACTAATAGAGAGTACAACAATAATAAACTCCTGTAAAGATGGATTAATTGGATTAGATGATGTAATAAATGTCATTAGAATCAAAATAATAATATACATAATATCAAAAGAGTAAAGCATAACCACCTTGGGCAACAGATTAAAAATAATTTTAAAATGTAAAATATCATAGGATTAATTTTAGATGTATTAAACAACAACTGGATTGATGTCAGCTTAAATACAAAAAAGATGATAATACTATTTGGAACAATTATAATTTATATTATTATTATTCAGGCAAATTTTTCAGATGCTACTTCCACTAATTCTTCAAATGTCAATTTCTTATTCTATTTAACAAATTTCTCATAAGTGCTTGGTTATCCTTCAAATATTTCAGATAATCGTAGAGTTTTATTCAAAACATCTTCTTCTTCTTCACTTGGAGGTTTCTTTATTTATCCTTATTAGAATTACTATTCTTGTTATTATTATACATTTCCAAAAATATCTTTCTTCTTCTTCATAATCACATCTTTGATTGCTATTACTGTACTTTTTGATTTGTTGATGGAACAATTTAAAATATTCTTCACTTTTTTCATATGCTTTTTAAAAAAACTTTCTAAGTATTACACTTATTCTGGTTTAGAAATCATAATCAATGGATGTAGTCTACTATGTTCTATACTGCAATGTTAACATAAATCAACATCTTCACAGACAACACACTTATACCTAATATTTTATATTGGAGACTATTGACAAACAGAACAAATTGTATTTGGATGAAGAACCAATTGTATTTCAAATTCTTTTAGAATGATCTTTAAAACTTAAGTATTTAATTTCTTTAAATTGTTTAGTTTTTGATCATTGTCTATTACAAAATTATCACCTTCCATATTAATATACACAAAGTAGAGTTCTTAAGTTAGTTTTTTACCTAATTTGCTCTCTGCAAATTGAATAAGTTCTTAATAATTGATGTCTTAAAAGTTTCCTTTATAAAGAAAGGATTAATTCATACAAGGAATTGATAATTTCAGATGTTTCATATTATAAATTTAATATTATTATATCATTTCAATAAATAACCCATATAAACCAAATATTCATAACAGATGTCAAATATATGATGATTTTCATATTTTTGTTCTCATTAATTAACAATATTTCTAATAACATATAAGTACTTAACAAATAGTTATTCATAAAATGAATTTCAATTCTTGTTTTAATATTTTTCATTATAAATTCCTTTTTTTTCAATTTCTAATATATATATCAATTTTCATGTCTGTATGTAATATTTAAGAAATAAGAGCATTTTTATCAAATGAGAATTCTCTCTTGTTTAAGTGGTTGCAACTCAATCCTTAGGAAAAGAAGACCACTCAAATAGCTTAAAATCAGTCCTATTTTAGATTTAACAAAGTTCCAGACTTCCTAGGTATAATCTAAGAATATTTGAGAAATCAAATGTATTCTTGATGAAATCAATCATCAATAGTCACTGTAATCTGTAATTAACTAATTAGGTTAGTAGCTATAAATTCATATAGTTAATTTGATATTTAAGAATCAAATTGCAAAAGTTAAAGATTTTGGTTACAATTAATTTAGATTAGTTAAAATTGAAAGATTTCAGAATTTCATAAAAATACACAATTATGATCAGAATTAAGAGTTAATAACTATTCCAACACTCTTAGATGAAGAAAAACACTCTTTAGAAATAAAAGTCATATATGAATTTAAAAAGTCCTCTTTATATTGATTAATTATTTGGAGAATTTATTATAATTTATTAAATCTTATTTTATAATTAACTTACAGAAGCTGTTAGTAATCAAACTAATAAGTGAGATTATTTTGAATGACATAATCAAATTGGTGTATTTAATTCTGGTCACCATTTTTTAGTTAAAGATAATATAAATATCTTATTATATGTTTACCATCATTGTTGTTTTATCTTTTACAAACCTTGTAATAACATAAGAGTTGAATAATAGAACATTCTTAGATTATAATTAAGTTGAATAGAGTATGAAATACATTTTTAAATAGTGTTAGATCATGAAAGGATACTCACTGAAGTAAATGAAGATAGACATACAGTCTTTTACTTTCATAAATGGAGTAATTTCATAGTTTGGGGAATTTTAGCAGATATAGGAATATTAGCAAATCGATATGGAATATTCTTAAAACATAGATTAAATCTACACAGTATCATAATGGGATTATGTGTGTTACCTACCATGATAGCAGATATATTAATGAGTTTGATATGGAATCCTCCATAATTTCATGGTAAAGAACATTTGGCATATTGGCATGCTCCTATTGGATTTTCATTTCTTGGTCTAATGGGGTTGTAAAGTATTGGAGGTCTAATTTTAAAATTGTGTATTGAAAATAAGAAAACTTAGAAAACAATTAAGATTCAACAATTATTTCATATCTATATAGGTTATTTTATGTATTTGATTGGTAAAGTTTAATGTGGACTTGGATTCTATGAAGTTTATAATTATTATTTGAATGATGGAAAATGGAATTTGATTGGATTTTGGATTACTTATGTTTTGATATTCTTTTGGAGAGTCTTTCTAGAATTCTTTTACTAAAATGGAACTCTGTTTTCCTCTATCTTTAAATCTAAAGAAGAGTAATGTTAACCTAAAACTATACAAGATGCTTTATTTGTATAACATGTAATATAAAATGGTAATTGTTTTATTTATTAATTTTTTAGATCTTTAAAGCATTCAGAGAGACTATAATGATTAAATGTGGTTTATATTTAACAATGATATAATTAATCTTACTGGATTTGTCCATCCAGGAGGATAATATATTTGGGTAAAAACAAAAGGTAGAGAAATATCCAGATTTATATATGGAGGTCAAGGATTGGAGGATGGTAGTTGTCCAGCATTTAAACATTCAGATAAAGCAATTTAAATGATCAAGTAAAATACAATTGGAAGAATCAATAATATTAATTTTATTATTTAAAATAACAGCGTTTTATAATATAATACAAATTTGTGGAAATTAATTACAATTAATTAAATATCAGAAAAAATAAGTTAATTTGGTTTTGATAATGAATTTAGAAAGATTTCATCATAATTAACAAATTATAACTAATTTGGAAGGTATTATTAATTGTAAACTCAATCAAATTCTTAAGTACCAATAAGATAATATACTTGTATACTGAGTATGGCCCCAGAGAATATTTAATATAGAAAGAATTTAGTAAATTTGATTGACACTCAATTACACAACAAAGAGTGTTTTGATCATTTTCAATTATAATCAAAATACCTAAATGAACTCCCATTAATAATTAAGAAGTATGATTCAAAAAATGGATTCTCTCAATATGTTCATTAAAATCAATATGAATAATATTAAATAACTGGACCTTATGGACCATCATTATGTTTACCAAATAAAGGCAAAATTGTGATTATATGTGGAGGAACAGGAATTCTACCATTCTTGGACTTATTGGATTTTCTTTTATAATCAATCATTTACTAAATTGTTGATAAGAAATATGGAAAATAAATTGCTGATGTATTAAATCCATTTGAGTCTTAATTCCATACTAATTTACATATTACTCTTATATTTGCAGTAGCCAATAAATCAGAATTAATAGGTTCCAATATCTATTTTCCACTTCTACAACTTTAGAAATAATTATCCCAATAATGTTTTAAGATGATTCTTAAGATGAAAGAGTGGACAGAAAATGTATGCTGTGTGAATGACCGATTTAATAAAGTGTTCTTTTAAAAACATATAGGGTTTGTATCATAATATGAAAAATTTTATATATGTGGTCCTCCATAAATGAATAAGACAATTCCTAATATATTAAAGGAATTAGGTGTTCAAGATTAAGATCTACATTTTGTTTGAATTATTTTTATCAATTCATGAATATGTCATAACAAATTTTACATAAATTAATCTCACAATTTTAATATATTTTTTATTTAAAAATTAAATGTGGTTATACACAAACATACAGATACATTTATTTTTTAGTTAATAAATAATAAGAATTTGTTTGATATATTGTTTTTTATTAGTTTATGCTTATGATTATGATTTTGTTTTATTTTAATAATAATCATAATAAATTTCAATAAATACTGTTCAGTAAGGGGATTTGAATACCAATCCCATTGTCAAAAGGGACACAAATGATAGTGAAGCAGCAATCAATTTTTTCATCTTTCTTCTTGTTAAAATTTATAAAATAAATAATATTAATTATATTTTTAATATAAAATTTTGTTTTATGATTCAAATAGTGTAAATATACACAAATATGGTTATTTAAAATGCTATTTTATTGAAGGAAACAAGCTCAAAACCAATTTACTGAAATTCAATATTTGATATATTTTGTTTTTCTTGATTATTAATATATATGATAAAACAAGCTCTCAGATACTAATAGCATCAAGTAAATCTTTTTTTTTCATTCCTTTATAACACCAAACAACATGAATATTAGAATACAACTCCTGTAATCTCTTGATTCTCACATATTTTAATAAAAATGCTTTGATAGATTAATTCTCAAATTCATCTGGGTACATAAAAACATAAACTGAATCACCTATCTTTAAATCAACTAAATTGTTATCTTCAATAAAGAAATCTTTGTACTCTACTTCTATTTCCCCGATAAAGTAATCCAAAGGTAATTCAGTACAAAAGATCTTCCCTTATGAATAAACTAACAATTCTGGATAATATAATCCTAGATCAGATAGGAAATGTTTTTAATACAGAATATTTAAATTCATTTTTTATTGTTCCTATTTTTAATTCTTGAGTAAATAGTTTAATCTTTGCAAAACCTCTTATTCATGAGTAACATTCCACTTTTTTATTTTTTAAATAACTAAAGTATATACTAATGGTAGAGCTTCAGTTAAAATAATTTATTCTTCCTTCAATGTAGTTGTGTAATGTTTATCAATGATATTTTGATTATCAACTATGATTGAGCAAGCTAAACTTTCAATTGATTTTCTATAGTTAGTTCTCCAATTTTTAGCATTAGGATCCTGTGTAAAATTTCGAATGAAAGTACTTTTATCAATATTTTTTTCCATATAATTTATGACTTCTTGACTCTCTTATAACTTTTAATTAAACAAACTAGTCATAAGAAATGGACCAAATTTCTTTATAATAGCACTTGGTGAATCTAATTATTCTGCCTTACCAATAAGCTCAGATAAATTATGTTTCAAGAATGAAAACTTCATATTTAATATAAATAATAGCTCATATTAGAAATATAAAATTATAATAAATAAAATAATAAAATAGAAATTGATAAGGTTCAAGTTGAATGCATGATAGTTATTAAGTTTTATTATATATATTGCTAAATCAAAACAACAATTAAATACTTGATATAAAATAATATTTAGTAGATTGAAGATAACAACTGTTAGTAAATTTAACAAAACAAAATAAATTAACTATATTTTTGAAATACATTTTCATGAAAATGAATTTTCATATAAGAAATAAAAGTAAATATGGGATTTATTAATAATAGAACTTCCATAAAATCATCACAATTATCTAAATTAAATTACAAATTTTAATTTTACCATCCCCCTTAACTTAGTTGATAGCCTATTAATAAATAATTAGTTTAGTTGTTGAGTATGAAAAATCAATTTTTGTATGGCTAAAATTTTGTGTTATAACAATTATTATATATATAGAAATTTTTATTCTAAATAACTTCTTAATTAGAAATTAGCATTAAATTATTAACCCTTATAAACAGAAATATAAAGAACAAAATCTTGCAAAATCAAGCATTATTTTTTCCATCAAAACACAACGTCTCAACACTACATTCATTAAAGAATATTTTAATATTATTCTAGTTGTTTGGTGCATTTATAATAATAAAGTTTATTACAATTTTTTTGTTAAAGAAATTCTAACTTCAATTCTAATACTTATTAAGCTATTCCAATCTAGTTAGATACAAAATATTTTTCATTTAATAATTATTCCCAGAATAATTCATTTTGATGATAATAATTGGATTATATTTTTTAAGAATGTTGATATCAGTTTTATATATTTCTTCATAACTATATTCCAATATAGCCTTTTTATCATTTTCAATTGTTCATCAATTCCTGAAAAATTATCTTGGCTCTATGGATCTGTATAACTTTAACCAAATTTTTCATTTAGAATGTGAGATTATATTATTATATATTTAAAGTACTAAAATATAAATTTATTAGTTCACTCATCTATGATTCATTTTGATTCATAATAAATTTTTATATCCTTTGTGTTTAAGATGATAATTAAAACATGTTGATAATAATGATTTTTATAAAATCATATGAAATTAAGTCATACCAATATTCTCTTTCTCATACCCGAAGGTCATAAGGTAGATCTCTATTTTATAAGAAAATTTATGTGAGCTTTATACACTTTTATCTAATCTATAAGTTTCATTTTCATTATTTGAGTCTAGCACACATAAAAAGAAATCAGATTAAAACTAAAGAATTGTTCTTATAACTATAATAAAATAAATTTTAGGTCTATAGATTTTTTTAATTTTCAGTATGCTATAAACTAAAAGAAACTCAACTTGAATACTTTGGAAATCAAATTAATAAAATTGAATAAAAATGATATTCTTAATTATTTAATAAAAGTATAATGAAAACATTAGGAAAATTAATATATGAGTAATTGAAACGTAAATATGATAATGCTAAAACTCGGCAAAACCAGAAGAGATTTCATTATTAAGTATGTATTTGAATTTGATTGGAATAGATTGAAATTGATTGTGGAGAGGTTGTGAATATAAAAGGAATGAAATAGAGCGAATTAATTAATAAAATCAACACAGGGTATTTTGATTTTAAGAATTTGCTTTTCTATCTATTTTTCAAGTAGTTTGAAAGAATAGGGGTTCTCATTTATTATGTAGTTATGATTGTTCATTTTTGCACTCTTTAAATTAAGTAATAATAATGGCATATTGAAGTTAAGAGGATTTAGTTGTTTACATTTTACCATTGTCAATGCACTATATTTTATAGATCATAAAAGCATTTTATTTTGATTACAGAAAAATGGAATATGACAAGAAAACCAATTAAAGAGAAGTCGCAAGATACAGAAGATTAAGGAAAGAAATTAATACAGGTAGCAAATCTTAAATAATTGTATAACAAAATGAAACTTAACCAATATCCAAAGAACCTTAAGGTGTAATTTCGAAAGTTGAGATATAAAAAAAACCTCATTCAGTTTAGTCTGGAAGAAAAAAAGAAAAATTATAACTATATGAAAATATTTAATGGTAACAATTAGAAGTAGGTGATATAATTTATTTAAAAAGAAATGAAGTTTGTCCTGCAGATATATTAATTATTGATGTGTCAGATGATATTGTTGGAATTTCGACATCATAATTCGATGGTTAGACTTAAGAAGATGGAAGGTAACCAACGTAACTTACAATGTTAAAAAATGGTAAATACAAAGCACAGGGTTTTGATTACAAAAAGATATTGACAGGTTAAATTTAATTTGATAAGGACTCAAATGAGAATATATTTGGTTATATCAAATTAAAAAAGGACCCTAAGGGTGAAAATTTTAATAGATAAAATGTAGTAAGGAGAGAGGAACAATTAAAAACATGTTAATACTTGATTGGGTTGGTATTATTTGCAGGGCAGAAATGTTTATGTTATGATAATTTGAAAATGGCAGAGAAAAAATCATTTTTTGTTTAAAAATCTAGAATGTTTTTTGCACTGACTTTGACCATAAGCATAATAATAACATTTATTAGTTGGTTGATTGCTTCATTTTAAATGTGCAGAAGTGAATATGATGTAGCAAGATTTGATAGTATTACATTGGTTTTTTATATGGTTCAGTATCTTAAGACAACTCCAATTTACTTTTATAATTGTATAGATTTAATTGAAATGGGATATGCTCATTTTAAATACAGGAGATCATAATAGAATAGATAATTAGATTCTCGAATAAAAGTAGGTAATAGCTTAGGAGGAATAAATAGTTAAAATTTATCACAATAAACGATCAATTATTAATAATTGAATTCTGTGTCTATAGGTGATTTGGTGATGACTGAATATGTATGTTTTGATAAGACAGGAACATTAACATCAGGAGATTTTAGAGTTAGATCAATAATAATAGAAGACATGATGTACAAATTCAGTTAAAAAAAGATATAAAATGGATGGTAATTATACAAAGATAATTTAAAATAATAATTGAAATAAAATCCTAATTTTAGAATTCCTGAATAGGAAGAATACTCTGAAGAATAAATTGCTATTGATTAACAATAAAAGATAAGAAATAGTAGTTGTAAAAATACAATATAACTAACTAAATCTATAAGTAAATAGTAGAATATCAAACAAAGATCTACATTTTTACATCAGACCTTATTAAAAGAAGAAGATGCATTAAATACTTTTAATAATAAAATATAAACATTTTAACCTTTATAACAATCTGGAATTTTGAGTAAATCTGAATTAGATAGTGTAAATTTTAAAAATTCTGATGGTAATATTTCAGAATTAATTGGACATAATATTGTAGAAAATTTAAAACCAGAGGATTTAGATGATACTCATTGTAAAATTACACCTGAATTAAAAGGGAATAAACCAAAACCATTTTTTAATAGATCATTTGTTATAAATTAATCACTTTCAATCTAATAGTCTCCAGCCTTAAGTCCGTTTGAGGAAATTCAATTAGTACCTATGGAGGAGAAAATGTCTATGAATAGTGATAAAATGAAAAAAGGTAGAAGTGATAGTGAAGCAACAAAGAAAGAAGAATAGAGATAAGTAAAAAAATAATCATCTTTTGTTCATAGAAATAATAAATTTTAAACTCAATTTATTCAATTTGATGAAGAATAAATTGAAATTGCTTTTTATAAAGATTAAGAATTTTATTAAAAGTTAGTTTGTGGGTAATCCTAAATGTTTTATCAAGAAGCAATATTATCTTTATTGTTATGTTAAGAAGTAGTTTCGAAATTCACATAATCAGATGATCAATTCATTCATGATTCAACATCACATTTATTTGATTAAGAATTAATGAGATTTGCTAATTATTTCGATATTAAATTTATTTGTACAAATGAATAAAGTGGTAAGATTACTTATATTATTGAAATCTTTTCAGAGATTCATGAATTTTAAATCTTGGCAATTAATTAATAGTCCCATTAACATCCTCGATTAGGAGTATTGATATAATATCCAGATAAATTGGCTGAATAATTTTAATTTTCTTCTGATAATGATAATGAATAAGAGGATGAACTCATTAATTCTGTTCTCATTGTAAGGGAAGAGTTCAATTAAATTCCATCATATGTTGACATAGATAAAAGTAGTAGAGAATATTGGGATCGTATATTTGTTAAATTACATATGGCAGGTATGAGAACAGTAGTATACTCTAAAATTTATTTAAGAGAAAATGAGAAAGCAGAATTTCTTGATAGATATTAAGGAATCAAGTTTTCTCAAACATAAAATGATTTAATCTAATTATTTCAAGACATTGAGAAAGATATGTAAATTATGCATGTTTTAGGTATCAAAGAGAAAATACGACCAGATGCTAAGGTTCTGATATCATAAATGAGATAAGCTGATTTAAGTTTATTTTTATTATCAGGTGATGATTTAAATAGAGTCTTGCCTGTTGCATACAAATCAAAAATATTATCAACTACAGATCAATTACTATATATAGATTCAGATAATGCTAAATTAGTAATTAAAAATCAATTGGCTCAAATGGCTTAATAGTTATAAGCCAATGATTCTAATAATATCAATACTAATTTCAATAATATGTAACAATCAAAAGCACTTAGACTCAATACTATGAATGATAAGCATCCATCTAAAAGTGTTGATTAGAATCAAAATTAAGAAAGTAAATAGATGGGGCGAAGCCAATAAATGTAATCTTAAATATTTCCAGAAATTAAAGCATATTCAATTATATTAAGTGGAGAATAATTTAAAATCATATCTGAAGATAGTGTATTACTGGCTCATCTAATATTTCTCTTATATTTTTGTAATTCATTGATAGCCTACAAATTTAATGCATAAGAGAAAGCAGAAATTATAAAAATAATCTAAACTTAATTTTAAGGAAATAAAAAAGTCTTGTCAATTGGAGATTCATTTAATGATATTTAAATGTTTAGACAAGCTAATATGGGGATTCAATTATTTCATATCCCTATTAGCTATCAGATATAAAAAATGAGTACAAAATTGAAAATGAATTCGAGATTTTCTATGAATAAGATTATGGAAAATCCTTTAAAGAAAGTGAATACAATTAAGGATGTTTAAAAAATGCCTACTTCAGATATATGTATAAATAGTTTTGAAGATTTGTGTGGATTGGTGTTTTTTGAGAGTAGAATATTTGCTGAAGTTTATGACGATTTACTTGTCTTCTCATTTTATAGATCATTACTTATTTTATATTCTTTATTTCTAATGTATTCAACTCATTGTGCATAAAATTATTAAATGATTGAGGGAGGTTGGTTAACAGTTTATTAGAGTTTAATGTTGATTCTATAACAAATAGCAAGTTTAATTTCCAAACTCAATGAAAATTATCATGCAGATTCTAAAATGTATCAAGAACAATTCAAAATCAATATAAAAACGTTTAAAAAGAAAAAGGTTATATCATTTGTGTTTAAAATAAATGGAAATGCTTTACTTGATGCAGTTTTATTATGGTTGTCATACTACATCTTATATTAAAATAATACTTAGATAGGCATCATTAGATAGATGTTATTACTTTTATTAATTGGAAGTGATATTGTAAAATTATGTGTTTCAACAGTTTAAAAAATGGTTGCATGGATAATCTTATTATTTACTTATATTGTTTGTTGGCTTACAATGTCATTATTATCTGTAAAGTATTCATTTGATGAAAACATAGAAACTTTTGAAGAATTATTTATCAATCCAAATTCATGGTTTGTATTTTTTTTTTATATCTTTGCTTAATTATGTCTGAGTGCATGTATTGAAGTGATTTAACCATTGTTTTGTTAAAGTTTAATAAAAAGTGAACAAAGCTATGAAGAGATATCTTAGATATAATCAAAAATACATGGTAAAAATAATACTAGTAAAAAGAAATATCACAATCTTATTAAAAGAATAGCAGTAATAGCTGGTAAGATATTTAAAAGAAATAATGACGATTTAGATATATCTATTTATGAGATGGTGTCAGGATCTAATTTAAAGGTAAATCAAGATAAAGTGAATCCATTTACATTGAAATTTATGAATAGAGATACTGAAATGAAATTTAAAAGATTATCTAAAATTTTATGGTTGAAATTAGAAAAATACAAATCTATATTTACTCTTCTGTTTTTAGAAATAATTGCTTTAATATTGTATGTAGTCTATAACTTAAATAATTTTCAAACTACTTTATACTTTATGGCATATATTTTGGGCATAGCACTTGAATTTGCATTATTGCCTTTGGTATGTTCAAATATATATCCAAAGCATTTTTTCTTTATAAATTTGGCAATCGTCAGTATTAGATGTGTTATAAAATTTATTTGTGATGTTGGAACCAACGAAACTCAAGGAATCTATGAAATATTGATTACTTAAAACTATATAGTTATAGTATTGTAATCAAGAGTTCATTTGCCAATTGTAAATTTTATTTTAGTATTCATATCAATTGTAGGATTTATTAAAAAGTTTTCAATAATTAATTTTTCAATAGCTTAAGTTACTTATTTTGCTGTGATTAATGGTGAAATAATTGCAATAACAACAAGTATTCTATTTATGGCTCTGCAATACAAATTGATTAGATTAGAAAGGGAAGACTTTATGTTGGATGTCACATTGAATTAGGAGACTTCGAATATGACAAATGTATTGTCTATATTATTGCCAAAATTCATAAGAGACAGAATAAATGCAAGTAAGATGATATAATATTTTTAGAGGGTATGTTTGAAATTGCTGAGAATTAAGGAAATGTATCTATAGTATTTTGTGATATATGTGGATTTGATGATTTGATTTCTATTGAGAAAGAGAATGTAGTTAAAATATTGGATGGGTTATTCAGATCTTTTGATTAGTTATGTACTTAAAATGGTATGTAGAAGATTGAGACTGTTGGTAAAACCTATATGGCTGCTGGTGGACTAAAAGCTGTGGATTAAGGAACTAAATTTAACAATTAGAATTGTGTGAAAAGAGTAATAATACAATTAATTATTTGTAGGCAGTACAATTGTCGCTGGAGATGATGGAGCATACAAAAAAAGTGAAGTATGGTTAAATTGGTTATTTAACCATAAAAATTGGAATTCATTATGGTAGAGTAATTGCTGGGGTCATTGGACATCACAAACCTTAATTTTCATTAATAGGAGATACAGTTAATACAACAAGTAGAGTATGTTCAACTGGTTAAGATGGATAAGTCACATTATCTAATGAAGCTTATTAGGAAATCAATATGCCAGATTTATAATTTACCTAAAGGAAAGTGGCTGCTAAAGGAAAAGGAGAATTAATCACTTATTAGGTAAGTAAAGATATTAAGAGAAATAATGATAAGAAAAATATTAAAAAGAGAGGTGTAATTTTAAAGAATGAAGAATCTAATTAAATGGTTTTTTCACCTCAAACATCTTTGCAGGTACAATAAACTTAAGTATATTAAACTCAAACAAAATAAACATCATATTTTGCTTAGAGTTCCTAGAAGAGATAAAATAGTATAATCATCAACAAATAAGATGATGTATCCAATTAAAATCAATAATAAGATATTCAACAATAATTCTCATCAAAGTAATCGATACCCGCTTAATAAGAGTCTTCGTAAGAATCAAATAGGTAATAAGAATAAGTTAAGATATTTCGAAGAAAGACTAATTAAAGGTAGACTTTGTTAATGAGAGGGTTACCCTAAGCAGGATAAACTCTAGGATAAATAAAAATTAATAGTAATCAGAATATTTAAGTTGAAATTGAGTAAGATAATAGTTGTTAAGATAAAGAGTTTCAATAATCTTATTTGGAAAAATCGAATTTACTTTCTGATATTTCTTAAAAATTAAGAAGGGAATTATAGATAGATTTAATTGATGATTACCCTGATTTTGATATAGAAATTGATAAGATTAAAGGTTATTTAGAAGATGATAATAGTAATGTTATAAGTGAATGTTTGTAATTAGAAAAAAAGAAATTATATCTAGGATTCAAAGATCATCAATATTAATTAGCAACAGAATTTAAAGAGTAAGTAGCTGAGGGTAGAAACATAGTATTAATAACCATTTATTTACATTTTCTATAATATTTGGCTAAGACTTTTACTTTGTTCATCATATGGCAAAATTAAATCATTGATTATACTAATTTGATAATAGTCATAAGATTAGTAGCTGCATTGATATTATTTATGTTAGCTTTGTCATAAAATAAGAAATTGAAACATAGATTCTATAAGAGTAACTATTTTTTGGGCACTTATATAATACTATTGTTAAGTATCTTATTTGAATTTATCTTGTTAAAGAGTTAGGAACTAATAGAATTGCAGGCATCTGAAGGAATCTTATTACTTTGTTTTTTTTGCTCTTTTTAGATAATAGAAATTACATATAAATTAATATTTCTATTGGTTTTCTGCTTTGCATAGATTCTGATTGTATTAATCAAATTTCAAAGTTGGCCAATAGCATATTATACAATATTTTAGGGTATCTTAATGTTTTCAGTTCATTATAATATGTTTTATTAAGATTTGAATACTTTTAATAATAAGAGATCTTTAGGAATAAAGAAAAGTTAATCTGAAAACTTAGTAAAATATTTATTACCTAATCATATTTTAAAATAATTCTTATCAAATAATCAAAGAGCCTTTCTGGTTGAATAATTGGAAGAGGCTACATTGTTATTTGCAGATATTGCTGGATTTACTGAATATTCAAGTAAAGTGGAACCTGAATAAGTAGTAAATATGTTAAGAAATCTCTTTACTGAATTCGATAAATAATGTTTAACCTAAAATACATATAAATTATACACAATAGGAGATTGCTATGTTGCTTTAGGAATTATAGATATTAGATAAAGGAATCCTGCATAGGAAGCTAAAAATATGGTGGAATTGGGATTTGGTATGATTGAAATAATAAGAAACGTTAGATAAATAATTGGATTTGATGGATTAGATATGAGAATAGGGATTCATACAGTAAAGATATTGAATAAATAATTAGGGTAGAGTGATAGCTGGTATATTAGGGACTGAGATAGTAAGGTATGATGTATATGGTGCAGATGTGATGATTTCAAATAAGATGGAATCTAATGGAGAAAAAGGAAGAGTATAAGTATCAGAGGAAACAAAGTTATTATTGGAATCTTAGTATCCAGATGCTTTTAATTTCATTCATAATAAATTGATAGAATTCAAGTCGATAAATAGATAGACAAATGGGTATTTTGTAGAAAAGAATGATTCTGGATTTGAGGAGTCTCATAATTAATAAAGTGGTAGAGAATCGTTTAAACTATGAATACTAATTTATGGTTGTCTTTATGTAGATATATGATCATTCTCCAATTTAATCTTGTTCAATTAATTATTCAGCTTATTAAACAGCATTATTAATTAAATCTTGAGGTACACTTTGATGTTTACGTCCATTATTATCAGTGATCCAAGTGATTTCATATTCATATTTCTTTTCTTTGAATTCTTCATGTGCTAATATCAACCTGACAATTAAAAAATATTAATATACATTTTAGCAATATAAACCAATGCATCTTAACATGTAAGGTCTTTGAAATTTCTTCTTTCAAATTCAGATTTACAAATAGCTCTACCTTTTCCATGAGTACATGCATGATAAGCATATTTATTTCCTGATGGTTCAATCATGTACAATTCATAACCATCGAAAGAATTGTAACTGGCAATAAATGCTGAAATATTACAATATAATTGATACTTGCAGATCCAAAAGGTCTCACTCCAGAATACATTGTATAAGCATGGACATATTATGCCACTCTATCTGATAATACATTAGCACATGCTGGAATTGCATACTAATCTTAATATTAAGATGATTCTGATTTTGCTCTTTATAAAATGTTTCTTCCATCTGGCAATTTACCACATAGAGCCATTCCAGTTTAAGGATCAATATTATAAATTCTCTTATTTGTATTGTCTTCTAATAATCTAGAAAACTTTTATTTCTCTGCTGCCAAAATGATTCCATCTTTGCATTTCACTCCAATCACAGTCCTAATTTCAATTATACAAATTACTCTGAATTCTCAACTGCTTTTGTTGCATATTCTACCTAATAGATACGTCCCTCTTAAGAATATGTGGCTACTGATAAATCATACATGCTTCCACTCATTTTTTTTAAAGATAATATTTAAATTAAGTCACATAAGTATTAATTTATAATTTATAATATATAATACTAATGGGATGTATGAATGCTTCTGGATATATATCAGGACCTATTGAACCATTCTATTAATCCAACAAATCCAATTTTGAAGCATTCTTAATAGAACAATTAACACTCTTAGGATTCCAAGAAAGTTAAATTGTCATTTCAAAAACTATAGAAATCAAATTCATGTATTATATTTATTATTATTCCTCTACAGACCCTATCTTAAAGAATTATAAACCTCCATTTAATAAGACATTCAATCACCTTTTCATAATAATATCTACTTGATACCAGTCTTAACAAATCAACTTAGGGAAATTTATATCAAAACATCAGAATTCTTAATTAGATTTCAAGATTACAAATTAAATACATTAATTAATAAAGTTGGACTTAAATATTAAGCACTCCTTAGAGTTGGAGATCTATTTCCCAAATAATTAAATTTAAGATTTTATAATAATCAGATCTCTAAAATTCAAATAGATCCAAACATTATAATCATTGTTATCAATCAAATAGATATTGGTTATACTCTATTACAATTTATTAGAGAACTCAATCACACATTTTTGCTTGTCTTTCGTTAAGATGACAATGATAACCAAAACATTAATTTATTCATCTAAACAAATTCATTTTAAAAGTATTAAATAATTATTATCCCTAGTTGTTCTGTGATTATTGGTGTTGATGACAAAGAAGATAGATACAATACTATCATAAGTCTTTACACAAAAGTAATCAAAAAATAAAAAAAAAATTAAAACTCTGATTCTCATTCTAGAATACTTACACAATTCTTAAATCAAGAAGATTAAGAATAATTTTGGGATGATGGAACTCTTATATTCAATTTTTTGAATTCAACACAAACTCACATTTCCAACAACACCTCTATTATTACTCTTTAAAATCATAAAATCATATCCATAAATGAATTTAACACTAAAGACCTTTAATTTCAATCACAAAAGTCTCTGTAAGATAAAAAACACATTGATTAATAAACTTACAAATCAATTAAATAGATCATGATTAAAGAATTGATTTAGGCACTTTAATTGAAATCATCATAATTCTAACAATATTTCAAATTGAAATTATCAACATAAAAAATTTACAAAGATTTAAAATTGTAATAAAAAATTTACATGCATTCCCAATTGAAATTGTAGAATGTGCAAGAAATAGAGAGTAAAACTTAAGAAATATTAACCATTATCAAAAAAGCTTCTCATGATACTTTGATCATTAAACAATCCTCCAAATTTTAATTACCCAATAAAGTCAGAATATATTAAATCTTGTAATAAATCTTCAAAGATCAAGATGTAAGTCAAGTATAAATTGTTATCAATTCCATCTTACATATCTAATGGAGTCTTGGAGATGAAATTATTAATAGTTAATTCAATATTCAAAATTAAAATTACTAAAATTACAAATACAAATGGAAAATGATCAAATTTTATGATAATTACAAAATTACTAATCTTGCTTAACCCAAAAAATAGCACATTTATTTTCAAGCTCATTAACTGTTAAAATGTTTAACTAGGAAATCTGATTTAGAAATATTAAATAAAATCATAAATCAAATTATGCTTGATAAATGGAGTCTAAATGAGGAATACTCTCCTATTTGTGATGTTTATTAGATATCATTTATTAATTCAACTTCAGTTGATGAAACTTCTTAGTATTAAGAGAAACTAGATAAAATAGTAATCTCATAAGAGGTATTTAATAATCTCTATTATTAAGAATTAATATTTAATTATATTTTTAATGGATTACTAGGATCCTCAAAAGATGAGTTAACTTGATTAAATTATTTCTCTTACTTTGCAAATGGATATTAAATTAATTATTCTAAGCAATTCAGAATTTGATAATGATAATTTTGAACAATTATTAAACAAGAAGAAAATCGAAAAAAGAATTTACTAAAAGAACATTCAGTTTTGGTTTCCAATATCATCCCAAATTAATGACATGCGCTTTTCACAATATTTGGAAATCTTCTACAATCTCAATTAGAAAGAAAATGTTATTATTGTCAATAATAAAAACTAATTATGTCACAAAATTACAGGATTTCATCTTATAACTATGCTATAGGAAAAAAACTATTAAGAAGATGATAAAAAAAATAATTACAATAATACAACCAAAAATCAACAAAGACCATAAAATAATAATGAACAATTAAAAAAGGCAAGATAATAATTGAAACAACATATTGAGAAAGAAATAAAGCAATAGTAGTAGTTATCGTTATAGAATGAACAGGATCATTCAACAAATATGATTTTAGATTTTATATGGGCAAAAGAGAAAACTATAAAATTGGATGGATAGTAGAAAGTATCAGTTGTTTCAAAGTAATACTTAAAACCGATATTCAATAATAGTAGTGGAATATAATTTGAAATATTTTAATAGATAATTTCTAATAAACAATATGATTTTTAATGATTAGGAAATTAAATATAATAATTACTTCATTAATCAATTTGAGTTTATGTAATTTATAATAAATTTATTATTTCTTTAAAAAAAGATATTGTAATTTCAATTACCTATAAAAAAACTTATGAAAATTATATGATATCTTTTGTTTGACACCTAGTTATATAAGGTAAATAAGTTATTGAGATTGTTCATCTTGAATGTAAAGTAGATTAAGAAATTTGTAATAATGAAAATTGTTACTTAAACTAAAAGAGCATTAACATGAGAGGGTTAGGTTAATAAATGGAATTATTAAAGAATGAACTTGATGAGATAAATTATTTTCTTGTTTATAAATATTAATAATAAATGCAATAAAATAACCGTGTTATTTATGAGTTAGAGGACGATGAGGATATAAAGTAGGCTCCTTTCCCAAAGTCATAAGTATAAGATATATGTACTAATGAAAGGCTATAAAAATTGATAGAAAATTAGGTGCAGTATCGTATTTAAAATGGGGAACTCTTTACAATTACTTCTTCTCTTTTGATTTAAGGAAGGGTAGATTATTATGTTACAAAACTTAATAATCTAATAGTTATAATAATTATTATTCTTTGAATAAGGGAGACTTTGTTAGAGATGAAGTTGATATCTAAAAATGCGAATAATCTTTAAGAAAAAAAAAAAATTATTAGTAAGCAAATGACTAGAAAGTAATATAAAAGAGTATAATTTAAGTCAGTAATTTATGTGAGAACAGTAAAAGGAAGAGTATTTAAGTTGATGATTGATGAAAATGAAAATTATGATAAGATTTTAGGATATTTATAGATATGTTTCTCTTCGAAAATGTAAAACGTAAAAGCATTTTATGCTCTTTTGGGAATAGGACTTGTTAAAATAGATGGAAATGAATTTAAATTGACTACAGGAGTGGTTGTTTCATTAAATGACTGGTCGATAAACAACAATAATAATTATTTGTTAAAAAATGATAGTGGATTTAATTTATTAATAAGCAATATTGAATTATTGGGAGGCATTATTGGATCATTCTATAAACAACATGAAATCTTAGGAATCATATTCAATCCAACTACCCAAACGATAGACATTATTTTATTCGATAATTTTTAGTATACTATTAATAATTACATAGAAATCCTAAAATTCTACATTAGGCTATATTCAAATTGGTTAAATTCTCAAAAAAGAAATTGATCCCTTCTGGCAAAGGATAATTATTAAAATTAAAAACAGATATAGCTGAATTCAACTAAAATGATTACATAGAAATAGCTAAAAATGATAATGTAAAAATATACATCCACACAGCAAAATTAAATGTGGCTGATTATGCATTAATCTAAGGTAGTATGTTTTCAGCATAATATGTTGATGATTAAAATGATTTAGATGGAGATAAACTATTATCAAATAATGCTCTTGAATTTTATAAGAAGAATTTCAAAAATATGAATAATCAATATGATGAAACAAAAGAATTCATTATTGTAAGTAAATAACAAACATAAGTTTTCATGATGAATAATTTATCATCTCCAAATAAGGGAAGTGTTCAAAAATAAAATTCATTTAAATTTGATGATATTAGTGATGAAAGTGGAGGACAAGGCTCATGTGTACAAGTTGCTAAAAGTATCAAAGGTAATACATAAGATGATGATTTTATTTAGTCCATATGAGGAGATAAGTCAATGGTGCCAGTGACACTAGTCCAAAAGTTTAGTTTGTAAGTGATTTTTAAGGAAATGGATTTGAATCTGCAGCAAACTATGCAAATGAGATGAATGAATAAAAATAAAGAGAGGATGATAGAAATGATAATAGTGATATTAATGAGAATGGACATAGTAATAATAATATTACTAATAATAATAAATAAGAAGCATCTGAAAATTAATTAAGTAACAAAAAATAAATAGAGGAAGAAAAATAAATAGTAATCTAAAATGAATAATAACTATAACATAAACCTAGTAAAACTGAATAGAATCAAGAAGAAGATTCAGATGAAATAGATCTTGTCAAAGTTTCTATTGTTTTTGATGAAGGAGAACATTGTAATCATAGAGATTTTAATGCAATTATGAATTTTGCATTAAATTTTAAAAAAGTTGATTATAAAGATGAATATAGAGTTCCGTAGGCTCATAAAAAAGGAGGAACTGCTTGTTAAGATGAAAAAATAATTGATTTAGCAAGAAGTGTTGGAAAGAATATGATCAAATAAGTAGGTCAAAAATTACTTAGTGGAAATTTCAATTTAACAACAGTTTCTTTTCCTGTAATTTAATATCTCTATAATAATTTTAGATTAAAGCTATGATTCCTAAATCAGCCTTAGAAAAAACATTTATGTAAACAATTCTCTTTCCTTTGTATATGAATAAGGCTGCTTCTCTATAAAAGCCATTAGAACGAATGAAACTTAGTATTGTTGCTCTAATATCTAATTACATTTAGGCAAATTCATTTCTTAAACCTCTCAATCCAATTTTAGGTGAAACTTTTGAAGGTGGCTATGAAGATGGCACCTCACTTTATTGTGAATAAGTATAATTTAAGTCATTATAACTAGATATCTCATCATCCACCTCTATCTTACTTCTTAGTATATGGACCAAAAAGATCCTATAAATTTTTCGGTTATTCTCTTTATGAAGCAAAAGCAGGTTTAAATTCATTGACTATTTTGAATCATGGAAAAAGAACAATCTAATTTTCAGATTAGAAGATAGTTTGTACTTTTTCATCTGAACATTATTCAGGTACATTCTTTGGAACAATGAAGAATGAATCTTAAGGAGCTCTTTCTTTTATAGATGAAGCAAATAGTATAAATAACTTTATGTTTAGATTTAAATTGTATTGTCTAATTGGGAAAAGTAAAGAACAAACCAACAGATTATTTTGAAGGTGAAATAAAATAAGGGAAGACAGTGCTTAGTAAATTATTTGGAAGTTATATGGGTTTTGCTGATTTTGATGGGATTAGATATTGGGATGCAAGGATGATAAAACCATTTGCAATGCAGATATTGAAATCTAATTTAGAATCAGATCATACAAAGAGAACTGATAGGATTTGTATGATTGCTGGTGATATGAATAAGGCTTAAGTGGAGAAGGAAAGATTAGAATAATCATAACGAAATGATGCAGCTTTAAGAAAAGAGTTTTTAAAATAAAAAAAGAAAAAAGATTAAAAATGATTAATATATATTATTAATAATAATGACCTCTATAACTTAAAAGATTATATCCAAATTCGATCTAAGATAAGTAATCTATCTAAATCTATTCTTTTTTAGTATTATCTAAGTGGATGTATTGATATTATTGTTGTGTAATAACACAATGGATCTTTGAAATCTACTCCATTTCACGTTCGATTTGGCAAATATGAAGGTTAAGATTACTAAGTTGATATCATTGTGAATGGAAATTTGACAGATGTGAAAATGAGATTAGGAAAAGAAGGTTCGGCATACTTCGAAAAAAGTTCCATTTCTTCTGGTTATTAATCTGACGATACATTTTCTGAGAAAAATTTGTATGAATATTAATCTTCACAATTTAGACACTTTGATGAAGCATCAAACTTTAGATTATCTCATAATTATAAGACACCAGATGATTTATTCAATAGTGATAAAAAAAATAGTAATTGGCTTCAAACTCTTAAATTTTGGGGTAAAGGAACCAATTAAAAAAAAGAAGATGGAGTTAAGATAGAAACGACAAATAACCTTAAAGAATTTTAATAGGTAGATACGTCATCGTTAGTAATTACATTATCATCATATTAGGGATTATCATAAATATAATTACAAAAACAATTCCAGTAGTAATAATCAGAAAAACATATTTAAACAAATGATTTTGAAAAAGATAATATTACTTATAGTGATAGAGAGACCTTATCTCCACGTCAATCAGTAATGGAACTTTCTCTATGTGGTCAATAAATATAATAATAAAATTTGACTTAAACTCAAAGATTGCAACTATTTGAATAACATAAGGTTTCCTTTTCATTATTCGAGAAAGACTCACTTAAAATAGTAAATCACAAAGATCTCATTTTTAAGATTGGGGATAAGTTCTTTAGTAGAGAGGCTGGAATAATTTAATTATTATCTAAACAAGTTTACAATCATGATATGGTTATTGATAGTATAGATCAATAGAAAAAGTAGAATACATAATAATAATAATAATGGTATAGTGTTCTCTTTGGTAAAAAGAAAGGATCAGATTAAATTGAATAAAATAATACTAATAATAATACTTAGAGATTAAATAACAATGAATAGAGTCAGAAACAACATTAATAATTTAAATCTTAAGATAGACTTAGAAAGTTAAGTGAAGATTCTATTGATACATATAGTACTATGTCAATATAAAAAAGGAGAAAATCATAAAGACCAATATTAAAACCTCATTCATCAATTTTAAAATAATTGGGATTATAAAAAGGAGCTAATAAAATTACATACAGATTATGCATACCAAAAAAGAGTGATATTGTTGAATTACATGGGACTATCTATTTGTATGATTAAAAAACTAAATTGGTTATTTCAGATATTGATGGTACTATAACAAAATCAGATATATTGGGTTAATTAATGCCAAAATTAGGAACCGATTGGAATCATGATGGAGTAGCTAATTTTTATTAGAATATATAATCTATGGGATATAATATTATATATTTGACTGCAAGAGCAATAGGTTAAGCAGATCAAACAAAAGATTTTATTTATAAATTACAATAGTAAAATACTAGATTGCCAAAAGGTCCTGTAATTTTGAGTCCTGATAGTTTATTCCCTGCATTTAAGAGAGAAGTCATTGATAGAACTCCTGAATTATTTAAGATCATAGCATTAAAAGAAATTAGAAATTTATTTATTGGTGAAAGTCCATTCTATTGTGGATTTGGAAATAGAATAACAGTATTATGATATTTATATCTATTAGGATTCTACAGCTTATTAAGCAGTTAATGTTGATATTAGTCGTATTTTCATTATAGATCCTGAAAGTAATATACATAAATATAATACTGATGAAATCACTACTTATGTTGAAATGAATAAGAATTTACATCTTTATTTTCCTCCTGTTGATGAAGGAGAATACTAATCTTAAAACTTCTGGAAGATTCCGATCAGTGAAAATGTTGATATAAATTATTCATGATTTTTCTTTATAATAGATTATATTAGTATTCCTAATAGCAATAATTAAATTATGTATTTTAGAGGTTTAGAGAATTTAGGAAATACTTGCTATATGAATAGTTTCATTTAGGCATTACATCTTTGTAGTGATTTTAGACAACAAGTATTAGATTTTGAAATTAACAGAATCGTTGTGTAATTAAAAGATTACACTTAAACTAAATAAGTGGGAAACAAGCCAAATATAGGTTTATTGTTGTCATTATAAAAATTATTTGCTTTACTTTCTTTTTCAAGTAGAGATAGCATCAATCCAATTCAATTTAGGATGACCTTACCAGATTAATTTAAGAATAATTATAATTAGCATGATGCTAATGAATTTGGAAAGATCTTGTTGGATGAGATTGAAACAAGTTTGAAAAAGTTGAAAATCTATGAAGTAAAAATATTCATAATATTTAGAATTTGATAAAAGACTCTTTTTAGGGTTAAATAGAATGGACAATAGAGTGTTTAAATTGTAATAAAATTGTATAGACTCAGGAAGACATTTTAGATTTAAGTTTATCAATTCCAATAGCAAATTCAATAAGACTAGATGAATTGATTTAAGATAATTGTAAACCTGAAATAATGGATGGTGATAATTAATATTAATGTGATAATTGTAATGCAAAAACAAATGCTAAAAGACATTTCACTATTAAAAAAACTGCAAAGAATTTCATAATTACACTTAATAGATTTGATTTTAAACATTCAGGAAATGCCAAAATATTAACTAAGGTTGATATTCCTAATAAAATTTCAATCAATTAACAAAACCTATATTTGTAAGCTGTCATTGTTCATTCAGGAGCTCAAATCAATTATGGACACTACTTCACTTTATCTAGATATACTTTATTAAATGATGAATAAATATGCAGATATCCAAGCATTTAAACAGCCTTATAGAATTTATATGTTTAATAGACACCCTATATTTTAATTTATAAAACTGATTATCCTTATCAAGTGGCTAAGATGAAAACTACATTCCTGAAAAATATCATTGATTAAGACAATTAGAACTATCATAATATGAAGTAATAGAAACAACAACAATAATAATAAATATTTTAGAATTAGTAAATTTTTAATTAAAGGAATGATGAAGATGATGATGACAATGGACAATAAGGATCTTAAGGAGTGTAAAATCGTATAATCTTTTGATATTCAATATTTATTTGATTTATATATTGTTATTTTCCTTATGAAATAAAATGATCAATTACCATAATCAGCAGTGAGATAAAGGTAATAATCTTGTACAGTAGACAAGTTATCAGAAAATGATGTAATATTCTTATTCTATTGTTTTAGCTCAAAGATTTTCACTTAGATAATGTGAATTTCAATAAATAGAGAGTTTCTTTAGCAGTGATTTGCTCAAAGAATTAATAGGATGAATCCTTAGTTAAATATTAAAACGCAATTTTAGAAAATATTGATGAACTTAAAGATGAAGGTAATAAGTCTTATCTTAGGTTTTTCTAGCTCCAGAAGTTGAGTTCTTTTTGATGGAAGTACAATTTCCAAATAAACCTGATAGATCAATTGCATTAGATTTATAATTTGGAATGAAAGAAAATGAAAAAACACCTTTTAAAATAAAAGAAGGTGAAGAATACTATATAAGATTGCATTTCAAAGTAAAAAATGATTGTGTTGTTGGATTAAAACTTTATAATACTACAAGAAGACATGGAATAAAAGGTTTATATTTCTGATTATATATTTTAGTTGATTCTTATGAAGAAATTATTGGGTCTTTTGCTCCTAAAAAACACTTACAAATATTTGATATGGAATCTTAGATTGCTCCATCAGGATTTTTGGCTAGAGGAAATTATAAGGGAAAACTTTTATTTGCTGATGGAGATGGTATTGTACATATGTAATTTGATTACTATTTTGAAATATCTAAAGATTGGTGATGTATTATATAATATTAATATTTATATGTAACTGTCAAAGCTGCATTATCATTATTATTAACTTTTTTTTTCAACATTTACTTGACTTCTAAATATGTAAGTTGCTTTTAATCAGATTGGAAACATGGGATAGGCTGTGCTGGGTCAGATGAATGAATAGGCACAGAATCTAATCCAAGCTATATCCAGTAGTTGCCTGGATATTTTGGGATAATAAGATGGTGTCTTTATTAAATAGAAATTTGAATTGTTCGAGGCACTCACAGGTATAATTTTACTAATTTTTAGGTTTTGAGACTCCAAATGTATATAAGGTCTATGCAGCTGATGATTAAGGAAAGAAGAAGAAGCAGAAAGCTCTATTCAAATGCAAAGAAAAATCATCAACTTGTGCTAGACTTTGTCTTCCGTAATGAATTTATTTATTCTTTATTAGTGGTAATACTAGACCTTTTGAAATGAAGATCAATAATTATGGATGCAAAGACTTCTAACCGGCATTGGCTAAATAGTTCTTAAAAGATGACAAAAGAGTGATATTCAAATTCAAGAGGGAATATTAATGCACTTGCTTATGTTTTAATAGGTATTTTAATTTATTTTATCTAATTAGGCCTCGTCTTGAAGTTTTATACTTAGAAAATGATTAAAACAAAAAATTAGGAACAATTGTTAATCCTTGGTATTTCTGCAATATCGGTTGCCACGTTTTAGACATAAATGATAATCTTAGATACATTGTAGAAGCAAGTTGCTGTCAAACTTATTTTTGGTGCAGATGTCCTTGTAACTCTTGTAATAAAGTTGAGTTTGTGATTAAAGTACCCACAGGAGAAGTAAATTATTTATTAAATATCTATAGGTTGTGGCTCATTTGATGAAGAAAGGAAAAGAGTGTTGTAAGAACATGGTTGGAGATGCAGACAATTTTAGTTTGATTTTCCCTAAAGGGGCTTCAAAGGAAGACAAAGGATTGCTTCTTGCAGTCACACTTATGATGGATTATATGTACTTTGAAGATAAAGGAGGTGCTTAAGCCTCTGTTGGACCATCATGAACAATCATTATATAGTGCAATAGTGCACATAAACAATATAACAAAACAACAATTTATTATAATATTTATAATATTAACAGATGAGTAGTTAATTTGAGGCTGATGATTAAATGATTTATGCAGATGATTCCTAATTTATTGAATAAATCACATAGAAATTATCAAAGATTAGAAATAACTTAGGAATAGATATCTATGATCAAGAGAACCTAAAAACTCCTTAATCTGAGTAATCAGGTAGAAATAATGAACATAATACATTTGGAAGGGAGAAGAAAACAACAGAATCTAAAAATAATTTGCAAGATGTTTAAGAACTCAATTTTATTACAAGCTCTAAACATAAGAATAATAATAATAATAATAATGATTACTAATATTCAGGTTAAAGTGCAAAAGAAGAATAATAATATTAGATATCATAATCAGGTACTAAGGATGATATACTGCCTTAATAAATTAGTTTCTTATAAAATAAACTAGAAGCTCTTAAATAAATATGTATTATTTGATTTTTTAATATAGATCCAACATAAGGTTAAGACTAAGCTAGCTTTCTTGAAAGAGAGAATGTCTATCTCAAAATAGAATTGGAATTAAAATCAAAATAAGAGAGATTCTTAAGATAATAATTAACCACATTAACAGAAGAATATAATTTGAAATAATCATAATTGCAACAAAGTATCTAAGATTTAAAATAACAACATGAGGAATTTGTTTAAGCAACAGATCTAACTTAAGATATTAAATAATATATCTTATCATTAGAATCAGATTTGCATTTGACTAAAGGTGAATTAGATTTATTTACTTAACGATTATCTAAAGAATAATCTGAAAAGGAAATTCTTTAGAATCAAATCAATAATATACATACTAAAGCTAAAGATGAATTCTAAAAGCTTTTTGAAAAAGCATTCAAAGAGTTATAATTCATGTGTCAAGCTTTAAGTTCAGAATTGTTAACTGAATAAATTGATAAGAAAGTCAATAGAATTTCTTAATAAACTAATTTATCTAAGATGTATCAAGATTTGATAGATGAGAAAATGATTTTGGTATTCTTTTTTTAATTAATTTTAGGAAACCAAAATAGATAATCTAGAAAATTAATTAGAATCATATTAAAACAAATAATTTACTATTAGTTATGCACCATCAATAAAATCTGTATATGAGAAAAGATTACATGTTATGAAATAAGGATTATTGCATTGGAAAACAAGAACTTAATAAATTGAATAAATTGTACTTTAATGGATTCAGAAATTAAAATAAGAAAATTAATAGTTAAAAACATTACTTATTAAGAAATAAAATAAGATGTTTCTTGTGTTTGAAAATTTGTTAAGAGAAATATATCAACAATTTGAATAAGACAAATATGTTCAAATGGAAGAGATTAAAAAACTATAAGAATAAAAGGTTGATGATAAAGTTAGGATCACAAAGCTTAGATCAACAATTTAATAATAAACAAAAACTAAAAAAAGATGATAATGATAATAATTCAAATTACTCTTTAAAAAAATAATATATAAATATATTAGATAATCAAATTAAAACTAAGTCAAATGGCAATGATCAATCCATATTTTTTAATCTCATCTACTTTTCTCTTTACTCTTGATAAGTTTATAATGTTTTAATTTAAATATATCTGATTCAAAGATTAATGCTGCATAGTTCTAGAGTATTTTTTACCTAAAAAAAACATAATTATTATATAATATTACATAAATCAAGTATAGTATCTATAACTTTATCTGTTAGCATGTTACTCGATAAATTTATAGTTTATATTTAATTATTTTCCTAATCATTCTCATTTTACTTCTCTATCAATTCCGTCAACAATTATTATGCTGCTCCATCTTATATCTTATTTTTTGCCAATTTTAACACCCTTAAATTTTTTGTCTTTTTAATAATAGTTATTAAAGATAATAATCCTTCATCTCCTAATTCTGCTTAACTAAAATCACATTAATCTAAACCATCACCTTTTAACTTGACAATTAAAGGTTAGAATTTTTCATTTATTTTCTTTTATTTCATTGATCTTCTAATTGGTGAAGGAGATACTGTTCTTCTAGTTGCTAAAGTAGTTGCTGAAGGTGATTTCTTTAAGTTATTCAAGTATTAGTCATCCAATTCTTAAGATGTCAAAGGTTGATCAGTTCTTTAATGATTAGAATAAGATAATTATTATTAATAAGGTTAATTTTAGGGTTGTTATTATTACAATTATTATTATAAATTTAGAAATTATTATTATTATTATTATTAAAATAAGTATTATTGATTTAATTATTTTTACTATTAATTCTCTTAATATTATTTGATCCACAATTCCATTTAATTTTAATTTAAAGGATCTTAAATAATAGAACTATTAATATCTTTAAGAAGTGAACATTCAGTTATGGATTCAAGTCTTGATAATGAGTTTTCTAATCTGAATTGCTGATCTTTTTAATAGACAATCAAATTAGTATTTATAAATTATTCTAAATCACTTTTTAGTTCTAAATGAATTTCTCTATAAGATGGTTCATCTATCTTGAGTAATATTTATTATTTTGTAGTTTCTAATTCTTTTAAATATTGTGCACCTATCAGCATTAATTCATTAGTTGAAGAAATAGAAATTAATTCAAATGGAATAGAATGAGTATTTTATTGTTCTTCATAATAATGAATTCTATCTTTACTAGTCATTCTCCATAATTCAACTTTTCTTTGAACATCAATAAAGGCTTCTGTAATATATTTGTTATAAAGTTCTTAAGAATGAATAATCTTTTCCTTGCATTCCGATATAATTTTATTTCTTTTGTTATCTAATATTAATGTTAATTCATCAAAAAATGAATTAACTTGTTTAATCTATATATCTAAATTAGATTAAAAATGCAATTCAATTTTGTTAAAATATTAAGACATTTCAAAGGTTTCATTTGTAGTTTTATCAAGTCTTTCTGACATATCTTTCAATTCATCTATTCTTCTAATAATCTTTTTTAACGCATCTTCTAAATTAACAACTTTATGATCAGCATGATCTCCAAATAATGCACATTTAGCACAAATCCTTACTCGATGATCAACACAAACAACATCCATTTTTTCACCATGTTTCTTGCATCTATCAGAATCTTATTCATTTTCTAATTATTTTGGAGAATTGTTCATTACAATTTTTCTATTGGTAGGTCTATTTTTTATAATCTATAACAAAGCAAAGTTTTTAGGGAATTCATTCATTTAATTTCTAGTTACTTGTACACTTTGATAATAATTCAAATATAATACCCATCTTCTTTGCAAACAAATTAATTTCCATTTTTTAATTTTACAGTTAGACATTCTGCACAAACACTATGACCACAATCAGGTAATAGAAAAGGCTCTCTTTGAATAGAGAAATATTCTTTGCAAAATTAACAAGCGAATAATTCAGAATTCATTATGGATTAATTTATTATATAAAATTTATATTGCACTCTAACTATTTTGATGATTGAAAAAGATTATTTACTATTATGTTAGATATGAAATAAATATTTATTATCTATAATAAAATATTATTTTAGTCATTTTACTTATTTTTCATTTTATTCTTAGCGTGTATAAACAATCTTAAGTATATCCTTTTCAAATTATATTAATTTCAGAATATCACTTTCTGTTATTTAAATTATTTCTTTATAGAAACTTAATTCATTATCATGTTTTTCTACAAAATTATTAAGATTTAAAATAGATCCTGAAATTTGTTCAAGTTATGTTAATGTATTTTGATTAAAATGTTCTACACTTATTCTTACATAACTAAATTTTATAATAATTATATTACTTTATGTCTTCCTTATTCTTTTGTAAATGTTAAAATATCTCTGTGTGATTATCAGTAACATCTTTAACCTTATCCAATAATTCTTAAGAAAATTTATTAAATTTTTCCAAACTCCAATCTATTTATTTTATACATTACTATTAATGTAGAATATTTTAATGATTACTTATATTTTTGATTCTATATCTAGAGTAAAATTGCTCATTTCTTTCTAAATTTTCATTTATTTCTCTTCCACTTAAACCAATTTCTTTTCTAATAAATTTTATCGTCCTATCAATGGTTCATCATTTCTTATATCTCTAATTTCTGATTTCTTAAATTAAGATGTATTAAGTTTTTTTGTTTAACTTATTTGTAATTTTGATTCTAATTCATCTTAACTTTAATCCATTTAACTAAAATCACCTTATTAATAACTCTTAGACATCTTCTTTTATAAACTGTATTTTTATGTTAAATTTTAAAATCCTTCTCTATTATCTAATCTTTCTTCAATTTCACTAAATTTCTCTTCAATTTTTTGAATTATCAATCTAAATAATTCCATTGTAACCCATTATTTATTTTAAGAATGCATATCTACTAATAATTCCAAATCTGCTTAATTTGTTTAAAATAAATTAGGATTTGTCTATATAGATTATGTTTCAATAGTTAAATTCCTTTTTTTAATATTCATACTCAAATTAGATTCAGATAGAGCATACTCAAGTAAACTCATAGGCCTTTACATAATCATTAAATTTGCTTTCTGTTATTAATAATGATCATTAATTTTTTTATTTATAACAAAATATACTAAAAACTAATTGAAACCAAATAAATAGTATTCTTAAATATTTCAGTATTAAAGTTGTTTTAGCAACAGTTTTTTAAAACCTTATTTTAATTTCTAAAATATGTTGAATAAATACACACTTAATTTCTTATACAAGGATCAAACTGATAAATACCTTTAGCAAAACTCCCCTAAAATCATAAAAGAGCATCTTAATTTCACAGTATATGCATTGGTAAGAAGTCTAAAGTTATTGTAGACATTTGCAATATTAAACATGGTTTAATTTATATTGGCTTAGAGTGTCTATTATTCCATATTAGCTGGATTCAGTTGTTTCTTAATTGTTGGATTATAAAAATTGATAACACATAAGCCATATCTAATAAATTATGTGATATCATTCTACTAGTTTTATGTGTTATTCATAGTTGAAATTAATAAAATAATGGATAGCTCGAACAAAACAAATGATTTGTTTAATTGGAGTTATGGGTATTAAACTTGTTTTATGCATTTTTGTTTATATCTATAAGGGACTGATATGATGATATCAACATTTATTCTTATAATCACTACAACCATTCACGTACTCTTAATGCCTTTTGATGAGATTTACAGCATTGCACATATATTAAGTTTCTTCTTTATGATGATTTGTATGGTGGCAGTAAAGTACAATTATGAAAGGAAAAAAAAGGAAGAATTTTTTTATTCATTTCAATAAGAATAGTGGGAATGGATTATTCGAAAAGCAATTTCAAATACTATCGTATTAATTCGTTATGACTAAAAACAAGATTAAATTAGATTAGTCAAATAAAGTATAAGATCATAATAAAATCATGGCATTAATGGATGTTATGATTTAAGATAATTTTTAAGAAATGTAAATGATTTTTACTCTATATATAGTTAATTTTTGCAGATTCAAAGTATTAATTTCAATCTTGTGATCCAGCAAACAATTTAGAATAATATGTTCGAAATATGCTTATGGAAAAAAGTAGTAATTTTTTAGATAAGAAAGACAAACAAAAATATTTTATAGATCAAATTAATAAAATATTTTATAAGGTTAAATTAACTAAATGTATTTTAAATAATGAAGTTTAATGCTTACTTATATTAGACAAGATATAAATTCCAGATCATAAAAGTTAAGATATGTTAATTATATTTTTATAAGAATTATCTAAAAATGTCTCATAATTAACCAAAGATCAATTTTATTGCTCTGCTTTTTAGTCTAATCTAAACAAATCATAATCAACAAAGAAATAAATAGATAAATTAGATAAAAGACATCTGAATTATGCATACTTATAAATGACATTATTTAATATATCCTTTTTAACATAGGAATAAAAGTTTGATGTTAATTCCAAAATTAATAATTAAGATTTAATTGCATAATTATAATCCATATTTAGAAATAAAGCCAAAATATCTTGTTAATTTGAATTTAAATGTAATACTCAGATTCTTATATCAATAATTCTATGTTGTTGTAAATTCGTTCATTTTATAGAAAATTATTTACCTAATTTTTACATAGACTTTTTATAAACAGAAGATGCAATGATAGAAATGAACTTAATATTTTGTTTAAAACCATCAAATAAAGTTGCATCTACATATTCAATATTGGCAGCAAATTGGGCTAGTACAAATAAAAGGTAATTTAATCATAAGTCCCTTTTTGAGGCTTGTATCAATAGATTGTGTTTTTTATAATCTTTCTATGAATTACCAAAACTTCTTCTTTTTGATGTAAGCACAATTTAAATTTTGATGTCATAATATTGTACACTTAATCATTTTTTAATATAATAGAATGAATATACCTTAAAATTAGTCTGCACATTCTAAAAATTATAATGATTACTATGTTAACAATTAATTAATGAAAATTATTGTGTATTTTAAATTATTTAATTAATATTAAAATTACTAAATCAGAACGATAATCTATTTAAATCATACTTGAATATAATATAGTTTAAATATTTATTAATAGAACATTGAAATCAACATCATAATCATTAAAATACAAAATATATTCATTTTATACATAAAAAAAAAGTAATCAACTAAAAATATTCAAATTTTGTCATCTTCCTTATATCTGGTTTTACTTTGTTTTTTAAAAATAATGAATTTTGTTTACTATTCTAAAACGAATTTATTGATATTTTACACACTCTTTAAGTATTTTTAGAGTTTCAAAATAATAAACGTAGCTATGAATATATTATGAATATTAATGAAATCAATCTGGTTTTGAATCAAGAATCACTTATAACAATTTATCATCAATTAAATACTATGAAGTCATCGTAATACATTTAAATACAACTAAAATTAAGTTTATACTATCCAATTATTCTATGAAAATTAAGGCATTAATTATTGGAGCTACTTTAGCATTCTTGATAAAAGTAGTGATTGAATTCTTCGATTTCTTCAAGAGTGTCCCTATTGTGAATACATATTCAAATTGTGAATATTTGGACACAGACATTATTGGCCCAGAAGATATGCAAAAATACAACTAGACAACAATTATTGTAGGATCTGGAGACTTCCATAAGTTATGGTCACATGGAAAACCAATTTTAGAATAGCTTGGACTATATGCAATTGTTAATTCTTAAGAAGAGAAACCAAAAGTATTGAAATTAGGAATCTAGAATTTTCCTAACAACATTTCACTTTATGTCCATGGATTGGATATTAGAAAACAAGAAGATGGATAATACATCTATGCACTTAATCATGCATATTGGAATGGTGGAGAAAGAATAGAAGTCTTCAAAATCTTAGATGAGCATCTTAATTTGGAATATCAACATTCTATCATTATGGATGAAAAATATAATGGAATCTTAAATGATCTAATAGTTATTGAAGAAAATAGATATTTAATTACTAAATATTTACCGTATGCAGATCCTAAATAAGGAAGGTCTGAGATGGCTCCTTCTCATTTTATTAAAACTGTATTTATTTGGATAAGTCAATAAAGAACTTCTTTTATTATTGATTGTAAATTTGAAAAGAATTCCACTATTATTATACCAACATGTTAAGAGTTGCTTGATCCTTCTCTTACAGGAGTAGTTTTAAATGGAATCACTTGGAATTAAAAGAATTTGGTTTGGGCTGCTGATAGTATAGCTAGATAATTGAATGAATATGAAATAACAAATTAAGGATTAATATTCAAGAGATACATAGATGTCTAGAATTCAATAGATAATTTGGAATATGATTCTGAAAGAAACTCTTTGATTCTTGGACTCATCCCAAAAATGAGCAATTATTTTGCTTTAGATGGGTTTTTGAAAGGATTAGATCGATTAGAAAGAAAATCCAAATTTGATTATTATGGAACAGTTGGAGAATATGACTTAACATAAAATAAATTAAGTTATCTAGCTTAAAATACTGAATTATCAAAAGGTCTATCAGGAGCCCTAGTCAGTGGTAATAATTTATTTGTAGGAAGTTGGTGTGATATAACAGTAGTCATCTGCAAGAAATAATGAAATTTATTTTAAAATATTATCATTATTAGAAATTAAAAATTATTTATTATTTCAAACAGTCCAATCAATTGGATTGTAAATGTAGAAAAAAAAGATTTATTTTTGTTCTGTTATATAGAAATATATGAAATAGATCAACAGATTATGTGTTTAATATAATATTTAATTTTAAATAAACAAGTAAAAAAATATTGTCAACTTTTTATTTAATATTTTCATATAAAAATAAATTACAATATTGTAAATAATTATATCCTGAGAATATGTGTACTAATTCATATTTTGTTATAAAATAAATTAGAAATTGTATACAATTATTCTTTGAATTATAATAATGAAACATTTCACATCCAAGGGATTGGCAATTCATTTGCTAACTCAACAACCTTTTATTTTAGAGGTATTAGTTTCTCTTAATTTTCAGATACCCATATCTTAATGTCAACAGTAATAGTTTAAACTAATTCAACAGATTCTTTTATAATTTAAGCAATTCTTGTGAAATGTTCTTTAGATGCTTATCTAACAGATAATGGAATTGATCTATAATTTAATGATTATAAATACCCAATCCTTAATGCTCTTGGTTAAGTAACTGTATCAAAAGGAACAAATTATTTATTGCATTAAATATTAATTTAACTAAGGATATATTCCATTTTAATAGCATCAACATTGAACTTTCTTAAGTCTAACAAAATTAAATGATTTTCAGTTCCTCCTGAAATCAAATCAAATCCTAATCTTTAGAACTCAGCTGCAAAATGTTTATTATTATCAACAACATCTTTCTAAAGTTTTATATATGATGGAGATTGTGCCTCTTTTAATGCTACAGCAATAGCAGTAATTGTATGAAAATGTGCTCCAGCTACTAATCCTGGGGCAACAGATTCATCTATTCTATTTTTATATTATAATTTATAATAAATTAAACTGCCTCTTGGTCCTCGTAATCTATTTTTTAAAATGAATTATACGATTTATGAGTAGTAGTCATAACAATATCTGCATAAGGAAAGGGAGAAGGAATAACTTTAGCTGACATTAAACCACTTGTATGAGCTATATCTGCCAATAAAATGGCTCCAACTTTATCACAAATATTTCTGAATCTTTCAAAGTTGATTAATTAACTATAAGCTGAACAACCAGCAACAATTAACTTTGGCTTGTATGCCTTTGCTAATAATTCAACTTTATCATAATCAATTTCTTATGTTTTCTATAAAAATGATATCATTTGCATTTTACTTCATTAAGTTAGTAAAATAGGACTTCAAATATTTTGCTTATAGCTGATAACTTCTTTTCTCCTATCTAATAACCATGAGAAAAATGTCCACCTTATTAAAATTCCATACTCATTATTCTATCTTTTGGTTCCAACAAACCTAAAAATATGGCTAAATTAGCAGATGATCCACTCCCCATCTATGCATTGACACCCCATTATTGAGGGTCCAATTAAAATGCTGCTAATGCCCTATCCTAACAAAGTTTCTCCATTTCATCATAATTTTCAACTTGTGGGGCATACTTACTTCCTTAAGGTCCTTTAAAAAATTAATTTAGATATTACCTGGAGCATATCTAGAACTAAATACACAAGATAATCCTTCAGCTACTGCTCTAGAGGTATAATTTTCACTAGGAATCAAATTTATGCTATTTTATTGTAAATCCTTCTCTTTCTCAATCAATTGATAAACTTCTATGTCTTATTACTAAAGAGTTTGTCTAGAATCCGAATGTAAATCAATCATTCTATATTATTTATTGTTATATAAATTAATTTCATTTAAAAAGAATGCTTAGATTACATCTTTAATGGCGTATTAAGAATTTGAGATATTAATTTTATTTCTTTTAAAAATCTGATAATTGAAACTATTTGTATTTCAAGAAATATTCCAAATAATTTATGTTTAAATTCTATCATTAATATTAAATAAATTTAGATTATTTTACTTGTATATTTATAAATTAAATTGAATCAATTTACTGCAATAAAAGCTGCTTTAAAATAATGAAATTTATTCACAAGAATCTATATTGGAGAATTCTTAGAAATATTGTTCGATTGATAAATTTTACATGAAAATATCACAAAGTCTTATAATTATATTAGATATAGTTTATGCATCATACTAATTCAAATTAAAACATGTTACCTATATACTCTCATTACTTTAGCTTTTGATTTATTGATGTGTAGATCTAATAATTGATTTTATAAATGTTAAGAAGGATTAGACATTAAAAGCCTTTACGGATTTTATTTATTTCATAGAAAGTCTTTCATCTCCTAAAAATAAAAACCTACATAATTTTGTTTACTCTTAAAATAACTTATATACTTTTAATTTCCTTACATATGCTGGTATTGAATTTGAGTCTTTATAAAAACATCATTTTTAAAGAAATAAGTAATGAAAATTATTTGAAGTAATCAGTTTGAAATATTTTGAATTGCCTACTTAAATTGATAACATCAATAACAACCTATTGATTCAATCTTAATCAGCTCTAATATTATATTTAAAAATAGAAGATATATTAAACGACAAAGATAAACATTTTCATGTTTCCTTAAGTATCGCAAATAACACATTAGATTAATAAAACATTAGAAAATTTCAAATTTAGAAAAAAATATTAACAAATTATTTTATTCAAAGTGATTACATTCTAAATAAAAATTGTATAAATAAATTTAGACTAAATAAATTACAAGAATTGCATTTAATTCCAAAAAAATTCTAATAGCAAATTTTTATATAAACTTATTTTCATAAAATCTTTGTTTTAATTTATATTAATCACCTCTTAAATATTTCCGCAACCTTTCATTTAATTTAAAGTTTCTATATTTAGTCAAAATACTGTACACTAATCTAAAATATCCAAATCTCCAAGATATTCGCATATTTAAAAATTTTCATATTTTAAGGCTCATTAATTTGTATACAACTTATCCGAAATAAATTAAAGATATCTTTTGTTGCTTGAGAAATCGTTATTTGAATTATCATTAGATAATTGTGCTGGTGAATATTTTATAATTGACAGACAATATTTTTCTTTAATTAATTAATAATCTTTTAATTTTCTTATAGCAAAATAAAATAATTAGACTCAACTTTCCTTTGATGAGTATATTTAGTTGCTTCTCATTTAAATTTAGTTTATTAATAATAAAATTAATCATCTATCCTTTTTTTAGATGATTGCTCTAAAAAAATAGATAAAATAAGATAATTGCAAAATGAGACGATATATACTATAATTATTAAACTATAATATTAAATAATTAATATAATATTCAATCTGAATATATTAGACCATTTTGAATTACGGTGATTTTATTTCTAACCACAATCTGGTTATAGAAATAACTTTGATTTTAGAGTCATTTTTTATCACACAATCTAAATATTATTTCATTGAATAAACTATAAAAAAATTATTCTGAAATTTTGATATCTTTTTTATTTTGAATTTACGGCTGATTGATTGCAAAATATTGATTACAGTATCAGTAACTCTTATATTTTTCAATATATGAATGGATCTAATGTTTTAAATGTTTCAAAAATTTCATTTTTATTTTTGAAGCGTTCTCACTTATTTTACTTTTATAATAAATCTTTAAAAACTAAATTTTTAAAAAGCAATGATGATATTCTAATATGACCATATAAATTTCAATTTTATTCATACTAATATTCAAATATGGATCACTTAATATTATTTTTAATAATATATGTAAAAAGTAAATATTGAATTAAGATCAAGCCCAAGAAAATTTACTAAACAAATTAGCAGCAAGAGTGAATCAGCTTCAAGATTATCAGAAATATCAGATGATGCATGCAAATAAATTATAGATTTTGATAGAGGAAAATAATCCTCTCGAAGCATATCTATTTAGCCTAGAATGATTAATTAAGAGTAGGCAAATAACATTTCTAAGTTATCTGAAGAAAATAATACAAATAATAATACCTTTTAAACAATAAAATTCAAAAGTAAATTGATTCAGTCAAATTTTGTGAAAGTAATTAAAGCTGAGAAAATTAAATAATAATTTATAAATAATTTATTTACGAACTCTTACATATTAAAGTAAAATAAAAAGCAACTAATACATGATAAATATATTGAAGAAAGTAATAAATAACCTATTTTGGGTATATAATGTTAAATAAACTTTTAGATACATATACTTAGTCACCCATACCAGTTATATAACCAACATGTGGATTCATATTAATTTGGAATGCTGTTGGAATCATTTTTAATTTTATTATATTATGGCTAACTCCATTTTTATTGTCTTTTCAATAAAATTAAAATGAAGTCTAACTTTCTTCCTTAAAATTTTCAATTATTATATTTTTAGTTAGTGACATATTGATCACCTTAAATAAAGGAATTATTATTTAAGGGATTTTGATATCAAAAAGAAAAATATTGATCGAAAAGTATATCCAAACTAATTTCACAAATGATATTCTTAATTTAATATTATGGATACTAATTCAACAGAATCTAATGACATATTAAGTTTTTGGAGAATGCTTAACCTTTGCTTAACTGATTGTTACATATAAAAAAATAGATAGATATTTATCAGATTATTTTGAATTCGTATTCTTCAAAGGAATTTCAAATAGTCTAATGGATTTACTAAGCTTAATTCTTTCTATTTATTTACTTGCCCATAGCGTTGCATGCTTTTGGCATTATGTTGGAGTAAAATCTATGGAAACATCATGGCTCATTAGATATGAATTATTGAATGAACCTGTATGGACATAATATAATTATGCTTTTTATTGGGCAACCATGACAATGACAACAATAGGATATGGTGATATTACTGCTTAAAGTTAACTAGAGTTAATTTTTGTTGATATTATTATGTTTTTATCTAGTGGTGTATTTGCTTACTCTATGAATTAAATAGGAATTATTTTAAAAAACATTTAAGATTCAAAATTAAAATATAAAAGATCTATTTTAAAAATGAATACATTTATGAATAAAAATTAGGTAGAACCTAAAATACAGAGTCGAATAAGAAATTATTTAAAGTATTACATAAATTAAGAGCAAAATGAAAATTAATCTGATGTGGATAATTTGATATCTATATTGCCATAGAATCTACAATAAGATTTGAAAGATGATATCTAAATAAGAGTAATTAATTAAGTAAAATCAGTAATCAGTCATTTCTCACAGAGAACTTAATAATTATTGTCAAAGAATTTGTAATTAGTTAAATATACTCCTGGAGATTTCATTTACAAAAGAGGAGATATTATGGATAAAAATCTTTATTTTATCAAGGAAGGTGAAATTGAAATTGTAGAGGAAAAAAGCAAAATGAAATTCAACAATCTAAAATAGAATTAAACCTTTGGTATTTACTAGTTTTTTACAGATTTTCCACCTAAGACTTCAGCAATTAGTATTGGATTTTCTAAAATTTATACAATAAGCAGAAAAAGTTTTCTAGAAATTTTACAATTTAATAGAAAAGATTTTGAAACTTTTCATCACATTAAAGACTAAATTATATTCTATTAAAATTATCGAATCTTTGAATTAAGTTGCCAATTTTGTGATCGATACAACCATTAAGAGATCGATTGTCCGGTTCTCAATTATAATCCTGATTTAGAATAAAGATTATTAAAGAAAACTTAATAACCTGTAGTTTTTTTAAGATCTCCTAAAACTAGATTGGGAAATAAAATTAAAAGCATAAAAGAGTAACGATAACTTTCTCAATCTGTTACTAAATTTTTAGAAGATAATTTTGGTTTCTAATTATCAAATTCTTTACAATTAGCCTTAGCAGTTCACAGCTCATAGAGTAATCATTCGTCTGAGCTTAATAATGATATTAAGAAAACATAAAAAATTATTTTAAATGATGGAGATCCTGAAAGATTTCATCTACCTATGGCTAAAAGCTTCGTAAGTAGAGCAATCTTTCGAAGAGAGTAATCTTTGAATTAAGAACAAGATGTATTAAATTCTGGAAAATCTTAAAAGCCATAGAAAAATATAATCAAAGACTTTAATATGCTTGATGTACTATTTAACAGTACAAAATTTCTTCGTCCATCAATTTAATGTGATTAATGTGATTCTTTTTAGAATTACTTTCCTTCAGGGAATGTGTAATTTGTAATTTAAAAATTAGACAAAGCCAATTCAAAATATTAAAGAAAAATATTAAAGCACATCCAAACTATGAATAAGTACACTTTTTATTATAATGTGAAATTAAAAGCCTTAAAGCTAAGACTTTTTTATTTAAAAATTTGAATCCATTATTATAATCTAAATAATAAACCATAATTTATCAATTAAAACTATATTTAATGATTATAAATTTTTTAATATAAAATTGAAGTTCATTTTTGTCACTTTGTATTTATATTAAATTATACTAAAAATGATCTTAATCAAAATAAATTATAATAATGAGTAATTTCATGAAAATTATTATACCATTTTTTTTTCTACTTTTTTCGACTATTGTAATTTTACTATTAGTACAAATTGATATACAAAAGATATATGATATTAATATAAACAATGGATCAATTTTATTTAAAATTTTGTATATTAATGAATATTGTAATAAATATTTTTTAATAGAATAAAGGTTTTTTCTATTAAAATTGTATATTTAATAAATAGAAGCGATACATTCTAATGGTTGATTAAGAAAAATATTTTATCTCATCCTAGCATTAGTATTTGTGGACAAATAGAAGTCGTTTAAATTGTTGAGCCTGCTCAACTTTTATTTTTCATCAACCTTCATTAAACAATGGAATTATCATAAATATTTAGCTACATGAATTGAATGAGAGAATGTTGAATCAAATCAGACGTATAATTAATGATTTAATAAAGAAAAATGATTTATATTTGTTATAACCTGACTATTATCAATTGAAAATAATGAATATTCTCTAGAAATGACAATCTAAGTCAAAGGAAAAAAGGAAAAAAACAGAATGAATTTTTTTTTTTTGATTTTAATTTGTTTAGGATGGGTCTTTGAATTGAAAAAGTAAATTTCCTCAGATTTATTTATCGAAGATCGCACAAGAAGATAACTTTGAAATAAATTTAGTTGTTGTTGAATAATTTGGTTTAAAATTGATATTTATTCAAATAATTTATGCTAAATGCAGCGATATAAAGTTTAAGTTTATCCAATTATATATATTAAAGTTGAAATTGTATTAATATTAATAAATTAATATTAATATATATATGAGTCTTCCAGATAATGAAAATGATGATTATAAATATGAATAAATCATCTTAATCAATAGAATTTCAGAATAATTTCATATTGAATGGCTTTAATTAAATTTCTAATTTATTTAAGAGTATAATTCTTCAATTACTTACAATTAAGAATACTAACAAATTATCAATGATGTTGTTAATTATATTTTTGATGAAGATTAATATGACTTAATCGATGATGAGTATCTTGATTTAAATAAAGTTAAACAAATTAGTAGTAAATTATAAGAGAATGACTTTCAAAATTATTTGCTATCTTAGTTCGAAATATTAAGAAAACAAATAAACAAATATTTTTTTAAAATATACTTAGATCCATAATATTAATTCAAAATAAAGGATAAATATAAACAAGTACTTATTGGAGGAACTAAAGATTTTATATTTGTAATACTCATTTAGGCTGGAATAACAATCAATAACAAGTTGATAAGATGCAGATTAATTATTATTGTTTTAAATTAATAAGATTTTTCAATTTTTAAACGATTTGAAGAAAATATTAACTTCAAATTGTACACAGCCAAATTAATATGTAACTATGATTTTAATTAAATTGCAATTTATACAAACTAAGTCCTTTGTTTCTATGATGTCAATAATTCAAACTTTATTTAGTATGAGATGAGCACTACCCAAAATCTATCAATCTTTTAATATACAACAATATTATAACTAGATAGTAATTACTATTTGAACTAACTTATTTACTAGAATGAAGCAATTATTTGTAGTTAACTTAATTCTATAAATGCATATTAGTAACCATATTAAATGCTATTATATAATGATTTCTTAATTATATATTGTACATCAACTGTAAAGGTTATTTATTATAAAAATGGGAAATTATTATAGATTAATAGGAATCTTACAACAATTACTAATTAAAAGGAAAGTTGTATTAGTAATAGAAGCAAATTAGTTTACTAAACTGTGAAAATTGATATACAACACTCTTCTATATATATGTACTGTTTATAAGGGAGAAAAATTTTAAGAAAGTTTAAGTAATAAGAAATTTAAAATTCGACTGATATATATTTAATGAAAGATAAAATATTAGTTGCTATTTCATAGGATTATATTGAAGCTTATGAAACAATATTAGGAAAACAACTTTTATACCTCCATCTCAGAAAAGAAATGGCATTAACCAATCAATTATTATAGATTTTAAATAGCAAATATTTGATAGATTTAGATTACACCGGATTATTAAAATTCTGGTAATATCCTATAAATGATATGGATCTCCTTATAAATAGTATGAAACCTTTTAATTTACAATGATTTAAATGAATATGATTTTATTAAAATTTGCAAGATTATGCTCTCAAAAGGGTGTTTTGTTTTTAGGAATAGAAATTTCATACAAATAAGATTTAAATTATTTATAATTCATTTATTTATGATTGTTTTATAGTATAATCTATTATTAATTGTTCATTAGATCTTGTTCATATCCACTTTTTGTAAATTCTGAGCAAAATTTCTTTGACGTATTAGTTTCCAAAATTACAATTTTTTTGAAAACTAAACTAAACCTTTGACCTTCATCAAAAGTTAAATGCTATATGTTTTATATTTAGTTAGTAATGGTGAGTAGAAAGTAATATTTTTCATTTTTTGATGATTATTATGTAAATCTTGATTTATTTAAAGTTTACCTCTAGATAAACTTTTAAATAGATTTTACATTAAAAGATATATATGATTTCAACATTAACAATAAATTTATTTTGGTTTATGTAACTATTCTAAAATTCGTAAAGATCATGCAATAATTCTCAAAGAAAAAAACCCCTATAAGTATATATATAGTTATTTAAATAATTTCACAATTTGATATATACAAGACACTGCAACATTATGAATAAAACCAAATATAACTATAGACAATAAAATGAATTTATTGCTAATTTAAGGATGATAGAATTAAATTATGTAAACTTGTTAACGCTTAAATTTAGAAAATAGCAAGATGAGATATTAGTAAATTAACCATTATTATTTACTCATATAATGAAGTACATCCTAAATTAAAATATTAAATAATTAATTCTCAATATATTAATTTAATAATTAAATATATAGATTCAAATTAATATAACAAAAATTTCATTATAGAATCTCACTTCACAAATTTCAATCGAGGTCTTTTTTAGTAATGATTATTTTTTTAGTATTTTCCTGTAATGGTATGCTGGTAATTTTAATTGTGAATGAAGAGAAAAACCTTTTAAAAATGAAATTAATACAATGTTTTATGTTTTCCATAATATTTTCTATATAAATTTTTTCTATATATTTGGAATATTCTTATGTCAAATTGAAATTGTGACATTTTAAAATCTATAATCAATTTAATTAAAAATACAGCTTGTTGAATGATTTACTTCAAATATATTTTTTGGATCACAATTACTCTAGAAATTAGTTATTAGCAAGCCTTAATATATTCAGCATTCACTGAAAATATTCTAAATGACATAGATAGTATTATTATTTTTAAAATAGATTGGTATTTCATTAATATTGAATCCGAAACTATAGAAACTAAATGCAGTTCATAATATATAATTGGAGGGTACGAAAAGTTTGGTTAAGAAGTAGCAGCTACAAAGTTCTTACAATTTCTTCCTCATTATAGAATCAAAATTTAATTTTCATTGTTTATGTATATGACTTTGATATCCATAGAATTGATTCATGGGACTTTGGTGAATAATTTTAGGTGTATGCTGATCAAAATCTTGTCTATAATTTTGAGTTTATGGATAATATTGCAACAACCGATTTGTGTGGACTCGAGGATTTTAACGACTAAATCCATGATATTTAATTTGAATTTGATCATAACGGATTGACAAGTTATTTATATTTGACAAGCACTTTGGATTAAGAAAACACAGATGTACAATATAATAATAAAAATAGGAATCATGGGGATTTAGGAATTTCAGACTTTTCCTATATTTGTGTCCATCCGGTTGTTTTGTTTGTTCAACTAATGATTTATAGACAGACTGTATTGTCTGGATGCCAATTGACTCTTCATACACAGAAACAATGCCTGAAGAATTTTCTGAAAATGGTTGGATCATTGAAAATGGTTTATCAACATAATAACTATGTAATTGTAAGTTATTGGTAATATAATTTAGAAATACCAATAATTTGTGGTTTCGATGTTTGTGGTAAAGATACTACATTAACATTAAATTTAGAATAATTGCCTCTTCATAGAAAAATGAAATTAAAACTAAAATATCTAAAGTTTGATCGTTGGGAATCCAGTGATTACGCAATATTGAAAGTTGATGGGGTGATCAAATGGTTACAAAAGCTATCATTTTAAAATTAATATTAAAATGCTTGTCGATCTAGTTTTTCGGATGTTTTTATTAATGTAGAAATTACATTTCCTCATTCAGACACAAGTGCAACAATATAAATATTGAATACTTTGGATGAGGATTTTGAAAATGAGTCTTTTGGAATAAGAGATATCTAGATATTTATAGGTAAGCAATAATTTCTATTTAGAATAAATATTTTGTGGAGATTAAATTGTTTAATATTCAGAAGATTGTGATGACGGGAATTTATTACCATTTGATGGTTGTTTTAATTGTATATATTCTTGTGTGGATGGTTGTTCTTTATGTCATAGAGGGATATGCCTTAGTTGTTATTCTGGATGGATTTATTTGGCTGAACTATTCATATGTTAGAAGATCACTAATTAGGATTAATCTTAAATTTCTTTCCTAATTATTGAAAGCAAAATTTATTATCCTTTTGAACTTGTTCTACAATGTCCTTAAGGATTTTAATTAAATAAGATTTCTAACCAATGTGAATCAATTTGTGGAGATAATTTTATTACTAATGATGAACAATGTGATAGCCAATCAGAATTTTGCCATGAATGTAAACATTAGTGTAATAATAATTGTTTATTATGTCAATTTGCAATTTGTTCAGTATGCAAGTAAGATTATTTATTACAGAACAATCATTGCGTTAAGACTGAAGATATTAACATATGCTAGCCATAATGCGAGATTTGTATTGAAAATATTTGTTACAAATGTTAATATGGATATACTTTGATATTAGGTTAATGTTAGGAAATTTGTGGTAATAGTAATGTTGCTATTTACTCTCTTGAAGAGTGTGCTTGTGATCTTAATTGTCTAGAATGTATTGTTGGCATTTGCTATAAGTGTAGCCATAATTATAATCTAGTAAATAATTTTTGTGTTGATATTCTTACTACATGTGGAGATCTGATAATTCAAGATAATGAAGACTGCGATGACGGCAATGATATTGAGTTTGATGGTTGTTTCAATTGCCAATATTCTTGCCCTAGAGGATGTTAAGATTGCTAGTTAGGAAATTGCCTTGATATCTGCGAATATGGATTTTACTTCATAAATGATACCTGTTCTACTATATGTGGAGATTCTATTCTAGCCGGAAATGAAGAATGTGAAGATGACACCCAAGTCTATGGCAGGTGTTACTAATGTAAGTACTAATGCCCAGAAAATTGTTCTAATTGCATAAATGGAATCTGTGAAAATTGTAATTTTGGATATAAAAATGTCAATAATAACTGCATCAATATTTGTGGAGATGGCTTCCTTTAGTCTAAAGAAGAATGTGATGATGAGAATCAAGAAGGGGGAGATGGCTGCTCCAAAACTTGTTAAATAGAATCTGATTGGATTTGTAATTAAGGCTTCGATTGCACATTTATTAAGTACCCTAAACTTATAACATAATATCTTATGCAATAAAATTAATATTAGTATGTTAAACTCAGTTTCTCCTAACCTGTTCAATCAAACAGTAATATTTGTTATTCAGATACAATCTAGTTGGGAATTGGGGATTTGGATGAAGCCCTTTTTAAAATTAAAATCCAGGAAGTATAGCATGCTTAATATTTAATTGTATCAGAGGTTTAATACATTCTACAAATTGAAATATTTTCTAATTTGCCTTAAACTCCAATTTTAAATGTCAAACTAACAGAATAATTATATAGCAGCGATGGTGCACCATTACAAAATACGATAGATTATTTGCTACTCAATTAACCTAATTATGTAACTTAATAATAAGCTTAAATCGCTCAGTATTTTTAAATGATTAATAAAGTTTCGGTCTTGTCAATATATGGCTCATCAATTATTCTAATCATTTTAGGCAACTCAATGTCTATTTGGGGTATTATGGATGCTCTTCAGTAATAATCATATCTAAAATTTATAAATGTCTTATATCCACAGACATTAACAATTTATTTTTAGTCAGGAGAGTTGATATCAATATAACCATTACTCAATAATGTTATAAAGCTTAATATGAATACAACATTATTGGAATTCCCATATTTAGAATCATATGAAAAGTTTAAATATTATGAAGTAAATTCAGATATTACTGAAGGTATAAGGACCGAAATTCTAGTTTTTGGTTCTTTATTTTTTTTTTACCTGATTACTCAAATTGCTATAAAGATTCTTGATACTCTTGAGATTATTGAAATCTGCTAAACTTTCCCACTATTTGTTCGTTTCTTACAAAAATTAAAACGCAAAATTCATTACAAAGTGGGGAAATTGAATGGTAATTTTATTAAAAGTGCTTTATTAGCATGTAGTTGGGATCTTATTTTCATGGCTTCTTTAGAATTAAACTCTTAACATGATTTAAAATCTTCTCAGTCCATCTTTCGTTTAACTATAACTTTTGTTATATTTATTACAACTTTAACATTTTTGTTAACTTAGGTGACTGGATTGTGTTCATGGAAAAAATAAAATTTAAGTTAATATTGGTCAAACAAAAAGGATTTTTTCACATTGATCAAAAAAGTTCTCATTCTATTGGTTTTAGTATTCTATTAATATGAATAAGTATTGCAAACTTTGATTTTAACCCAAATTAATGTAATTTACTTATTATATGTAATTAATGTGAAATTGTATAATGATCAATAAGAATATTATAAAAATTTGATAATGGAGACGTCCCTAACATTATTTACTGCATCAACTTTTTTTAATTGGGATTTATTATTTCATTACATTGAACATAGCCAAAAGATAATTATTAGTTGGATTCAAATGACTTTACTAGTCAGTGTATTATTTGTTTTTATGT
>JPFL01000237.1:59407-88664 GCA_000733385.1 Paramecium biaurelia | reverse complement strand
TCTTTTTGTAATTATTTCTAATTTTAATATAATGATTTGTTATCCATTTATTATAATGCTTCTGTGTCCTTATATTACTTACCCCCATTTGACTTATTATTAAATAACAAATCCTATTAAGATTTTAAAGACTTATCAAAACTTTGTTTTAATTCCGCAGCTACATTCTACAATTCCAATAATTTATTTTTTCTTGTTTCTCCTTCTTTCTATAATATCTCTTTATTTTAGTTTTGTCTCTCTATAAGTGATTTTAACAATTCTACTTCTCTCTCTTTATATATATAATATTAACATAGATACCTAATTTAGAGATACCTCCTCTTATTTCACCATCAATCATTCCAACAGGTTAATTGGCATTAATCTTTTATTCTCTCTTCTATATGTCTGATCTTAATTGCTAGATCAACCTCTAAATTCTTTCTATATCACCTCTATATGTATCAGTCATTGAATTTTATATTTGTATTTTATTTAATCACTCATACAAGAACAATTCCTATATCTTCTGGCTTAAGCATATTACTCTCTAACTTCCAATTGTAAAGATAATAATTCAATTAACCATCACCTGGACAGAACATTAATTCCTAACCATATCAAAAATGATACTTTCAAAAATTTTTCATTTTCCATAATATCCAAAGCATTGAATACATCATAACCTTCATTTTTTGTCAAGTACCAATGCATCATACATTAATTATACTATTGGAGTTTTCGTTTGCCACATTATAATAAGAGTAGGCAGCCTTTAAGCAATATTGAAATGATAAATTACTCTTAAATGAGTGTGTTTTGGATTCTTAATCACTTGACTTGGAAGATTGTAAAAGATAAGAAATCTGTAACTACTCCTTGTTCTTTTTCAACAACATATGTGCTTATCACATCCTTTCTTGGTATAAACCAATGCTTGACTTCATCTTCAGTATATTTAAAATACAATTTGAATTATCTAAAAATAAAAAAGATTTAAATTACTTCAAATATTCATTTAACAATTTAGTAACTTAAGCTACATCTTTTTTTTTCATGGGTCTCAATCCTTAAGTTTTTGGCTCTTCAGGCAATTTATACAGTTTTTATTATCTTGCTATAGTTTATCTTGCAGAAAGAGATGAAAATCCAACTTCAATTAATTTTTTAGCATTTAAGCTTCTATGATAGTATCTTGTTTAAGAAATTGGTGTTGGTACTACTATTCCTGCTGTATAGACTGCTTGCCACATATTTTTAATATGAACTCTTCTTGTAATTTCTTTGATCAAAACTGGAGCCAATCTATTTGCTCTAATTCTTTTATGAACACATAAGAAATTTATTTCTGTCATCTTAACTTTTGTTTACTGGTTCTCAATATGTAATGTAACCGGAATTCCTGTAATAAATCCAACCAACTTTTAATTTACCTTAACTCCAACAATCCAATCAGGATGTTGTCCTGGAGGTAATAATGCCCATCTCAAAAAGTCAATTGAATAATCAAATCTAAACATATTATCATCATCTTCCACATAATTTTCTTTCAATAATGTATATACCTAAATTAAATATATTTAATACTTGTTAAGCTTATTCATCATTTCTCAAATCAACATTACACCATTCAAATTTAGAGATCAAATTAAATGGGTCCTTTCTAACCTCAGCTAAAATTCCCTCTTAAATAGGACCAGGCTTTAAAGAATCCAAATCATTGATATTTGGCATAGGTTGAGTTTCCCAAAATTAATGTGGTTTATTTAATTTATCCAACAATTATTAATTGTATTGAGTTTACTTCTAAACAACAGCAAGTTGTTATTATTGTTGTTATTATTATACTACTTAACCTTAAACTTCGATTTCTTCATCACTTGATTCCTATTATTTTTCTTGTTGTTGCATTATTTATAAAAATTTAAATATAAAATAATCATATCACTCACAATTTATACTATAATATTTAATGAAAATAAGAACATATTCTTGAGATACCTAATTAATTAAGAAAATAACTCTTATATTGTTTAATCTATTATCTAATACCCTTAGGAAGAATAGATTATAATTGATTTATAAATTTAGATAATGTGATTAGTGTAAAGATGCATATAAATCTAAAATTTCATGTAGTATAAATTTATGCAGAATGGAATTTATTTAAAATTAATACTTAAAATAAAATTTTAGAAAATAATATATATTATGTTCATTATTTAAATATATGAGTAATTTATTTTATTTTAATTTAAGTTCAAAGGATAATCACTCACATTTATGAAATTTACTTTGTTACAGTTTTTATTGATAATTAATTTTCATTTTTTTTTGTTGAATTAGGATTCTGTATTTTGTTTTCTCTTTGCTTTATCTAATTATAACCTCTTTTCTTATTTGAGTCTAAAGGAATATGAGACATACTTTTTTCTTTCCTAGTAGAACCTTGTTGATCAATTTATTCAAATTAAATCATAGAGTTTTAGTGTGCCTTTTTCTTTTATTGTAATTCCTTATTTACAGTTCTGGAATCCCATATTAATTATCTTTATTTCTGAATAGATCTTTAGGATAGTTATTATTATTGAAGTTGTGCTTCCGAAGAAGTTGTCAAATTACTTCCAGTTATCTATTTCATTTTGATTGATTACTAAACTATGGAATTTTCCTCTTGACTTTATAACCTTTACAGTAATTTAGTACAATTGATTTCTTAATTAACTTATTGCTCTATTGTTTCTTCAAGATCTAATAAGGACATATTGGAATCTTCAGAAGCAATTCTTAAAGCTTGAGGAGGGAAAAGATCAGCTTTCATTTTTTGTTATTCAAGACCAAATTATGGGATAGTAGGTATATCAATGCTGGAGTACTCAAAATTAATATCATTGTCGACACAATTTATTCCAAAACTATATTAATGAGATTAAGTTATGATATTCTGTTATGATTAGAAACCAATAGATTGAACATCTTTTGTGCATAGTTTACATTCATTTCCCATTTTTAATTTCTTGAATTATTAAAATAAATAAGATTATATCAAATTTACAGGATTAATTCTTAGATTTCATCATACATTTTTATACTTTTTTATTTGTAAAAAGAATTTTAATTACTCAAAATAATTAAATAACTTATTATATTAAATTATAATTCAGTGGTTAACCATCAAACTTCTTTAAAATAAATTGCTCATCACCTAAAATGTTTATAACAGAAATAATTGAAGAATTCTTTTCTTCAAAATCATTGGGATCTGTAAGAATTTAATCTTAGAACACAGCAAACGTTTAACATTTGATTTCCTTATAAATTATTGAATTTTAAGTTTCAAAATGCTTAACTAATTCTGTAATATATTAAATTTACTTTATTATAAAGAAAATGAAACACAATTTATAAGATGTGACAATAATGATCCATCAGCCCCAGCTACTCTGATAGATAATTCAATTTATTAAACTTTACCATTTTGAGTTCTCAATCTTTAAGGATCTATAATTTGGATCACTACATCTTGAATTTAATTTAGATAATGCTTTTCAATTCTAACTTTTTCTATATTACTTAAATCTTCTTGATTATCCATAATAATCGATAATCCTTAGTCTCATTACATACTAATACTGATGCACTAACTTAGATCTACTTCCTTTAATTCTATTTCTCGAATAATATGTTTGACTGAAATAAAGCAATCTGCATATTAATAATTAGTTAATCCTTCTCCTAATTCAATAACAATTTATCTTGGCTATTTAAATTATCTCCCATCTATTCTAACATTTTTATCCAAAAATCTTTTCATATAATCTGAAGGAAACATTTCTTTAAAAATATCAGCGTCCATTAATTAATAATTAATTATATTATTTTTCTTATTAAATAAACAAAATTATCCAAATAAAAAATCAAAGTTCTCTAATGCTTAAATTAATAATGATGATATATTCTAAATTGTCAAAAGTGTATTAATTTTATATATATATATAATCACAATTAAATAAAACTAGTATTTATTAATATATTTTATTTCTAAACACTAATTCCTATATGAGACATTCTGGATTCATTTAAATATCACCATCTCAATTAGTACCATTGTAAAAATAAAATTAATGTTTAGAAACTATTCAGTTCAATCATTACCTTTTGTTACAACAACACCAATGTATTAATCTTTAATCCAAGTTTAATAACCATAACCATAACCCTAAATTGTGAGAGTATTATTTTAGTTTTAAATGTTTCAATAGTAAAGACCAATTCATGTAGTTGATTTGGAATAATATGATGACATTTGGAGAAAAAAAGTTGAAGACCTTGAAAAACAATTAAAAGAACTCTAAAGACAGAAACCATAACAAGTTGTTTAAGCTCCAGGTTATTTTAAATGTTATTTTTAAGAACCTGTCTTGGAATTAAGAGCTGGTGCAGATACCGAGGATTTAGAAAAATAGATATCATAACTCCAATTAGAATTGTATAAAACAAAGGAAGATTATGAAGATTTATTATAAAAGTATAATGACAATCTAAGTGAATTGGAATAATTGAAATGTAATATCTAAAATAATTTTTATTTAAGAGTAAATGAAAAATCATGTTTGTACAGATAATACTGCCGAATTAAAAAAGAAAATTGATTAACAAGAAAAAGAAATTGAAAGATTAAAAGCTTTACTTGCTTCTAAAGTTCCTGTTGGTATTAATCAATATTAATATAATAGCTAATGATGATTCAGAATAATTGAAACTTTATGAAAAAAGAATCTCAGATTTAGAAAGCTAATTACAGGAATCAATTTTATAAGTTGAAAGATATAGATAGGAAAATTCATAACTATTATCATAATTAAACTTCTTTAAAGATTAAATTAATGAGAAGGATGAAAAAATAAAAGACTTAGAAAATTAAATTGAAGAACTTAATAATGAATTAGATGGAATGTAAGATGAATAAGAGGAAATTATTGAATAAAGAGTAGAGACTATTACAAAGGAACTAAAGAGTTGGAAAGATAAATTTTTGGCTTTAAATGCTCAATTTCATGATTAATAAGAAAAATTAATGTTAACTGAAGCTGAATTAGATCATATTAAAAAATAAGGAGGAGCTGGAACTAAAGTATATCTTATAAATATAAATATTATTAGGGTAGCTAAGTAATCACTACGACGACTACATCAAAATAATCTAAATGAAAATTAGTATATTATCTAAATAAATATATCATATTGTTTAAAATAATATTTTTAGATTACTATATATATATGCTCTATATTTGTTTGATATATATATATTAAGAAATTTCTAGCTTCAATATTTAATTATATTATTGTAATAACACTTTAATTACATATAAGAATTTCAGAACTAATATTTCTTGATTCTTAAAATCATTCAAAGATTAAGAGAATTATTCTGTTCTTATATACTTCATATTAAAAACTGAATTAGATTAGTCCACTCTAAATAATATATAACTATTTCTCCTAATCATGCAATCAGTAGATGTATGATTATTTTACGTGATGTCATAATATATTAAATAAACCTCCTTAATCAAAGTCATTAGTAAATATATATCAAATTAGTTATATTAACGTTGAACATGCTTATCTCAATTGTATTTTTATTACAAATTGCTAATTCAGAATGGATGCTAATTGAAAGTGAGTTTTATTAAGAGAATTTATCAAGCACTAAAGGTTGGGAATTTAAGAAAACCTGCACTGACAATTCAGCATAAGGATCATCAATAAGACAATGTTAAACAAATCCGTTGGATATCATTCGTTTAAAAGAGGATCGAACAAGAATTGAGAAGGAATTTTATTATCCTCATTTTCAACTCCGAATTATCACTGATGTATTTTACATTCGAGCGAAATCAAGCTCTAATTCATAGTTTAAAATATCTTTAATCGATTCAGGAGGAACAACTTCTTTATTTACTAGATCATATTAAGAATCATCAATATAGTAATATGACAAAGTCTGTAAGAGTGATTGTCCAGGTAGTGGTTGTGGAGGTTTAGATGAGACAAGAATAGAAATAAAAACATTTATATTGAATGCGTTAAATCACTAGAAATCAGTGTTCGATATTTCATATTGTTATATATATCAAGACGATTCAATGAGAGTTGGATTAAGAAATATATTAATTTATGTAAACCCTTGTCATTTTACTTGTGCATCTTGTTCAGGAAGTACTGAATATGATTGTCTAACATGTTATTAAGGTGTATTATAAGGAGGTATATGTAAATGTGATGAATCAAATTCTTACATTTAAATTTTGACAGGTTGTTTATAAGAGTGTCCTAGAGATTATTATCTAGCAGATAATTCTAAATACTGTTAATTTGATTCAAGTAAGTCTTTAATTTTAATTAGGAATAAAATCTAAGGTACGTTATTTTACTTCTACTTCTATCAGTAATGGCAACTTATTACCTTATGATCCATGGGTTTATGTTCCTGATCCATTTTATCCATCTAATACAAATAAGTTGGCTTAATGTGGAAGTGATGATGTGATAGGTAGATTTTCAAATTATGAATTGATCTATTTAAATTTAGCTGAACATAAAGGATTAAAATTCTTAAGAATAAGAGCATCCTTTTATTTATTTGGTTGGTAGACTGGTTCATCATTATAAATAACTGTAGATTCTTATTCACAAGGTTAAATTTTAAAGACAGCGTCTAATTACACTATTTAAAATGCTAAACTAAATAAATTTAGTAGTTCAAGTTGTTCAGGAAATAGTTATGACTTATTAAGAATTGAAGCAGTTCTTAAAACATATACAACAACTCCTATTATCAAGATTTAGGCTGTACCTATGTTGTAGAGTGAATTTTGGGCATTCAAAAATGTTACAATTGATTATGGATTATGTTAAAGTAACTGTACATCATGTGAAACATACTCTAGATGTTTGATTTGTGATTCTGGATTCAAATTATACAGAGGTACATGTGTTAATACATGTCCTATTTACACATCATTGTTGGGTAATGGAACATGTTAAGATTTTGAAGATCTTATTTAAAGTAATATTGCTGTAATTATTATTAGATAGTAGATATTTGGTAAAAGCATTTTATGACATGAATACTACATTTGAAGAAGTGACATCAATAATAGATAATTATACTGATTTAGCTGGAACAATTAAAACTTCATTTACTGGATCAATTTATTCTTTTGTACCTGAAAAATCTGTTTTGGGAGGTGTTTTAATATGGTAAGTAGGGAAATTTTAAAAAACATTTAATTCATTAAAACCACATTATAAGATAAGTTATAGACTTAATGTGACTTATGGAGATGAGATGTCTGGATGGTTTTCATATAAATTTCATTCCTATCAATCTCCACAAATAACAAATCCAAATACAGGAACTTATAATTCTATTGGAGATAATAAAAAAGAAACTACAGCTCATTATGAATTATTAGAACAAACTCATTCTTCATCTTAATTGGATATAGTTTTAGCAGGGAATACAAATTAAGCTTAATTAGAGGATGCATTTATTTATGTTTCTGAATATTTTGTTGTAGTTCATTATGTACTTATATAATATCAATAAGTGTGCTCCATTTTGTAATGTATGTCATGGTCCAGCCATCTCAGATTGTGATTCTGGATACACTGGATATAGTTTATCATAATATTGTAACACAAATTAATACTTAAATTTCGATAGTGCCACTTAAGTTTATTCATGTTAATCTTGTAATCAATTAGGATGTTTATAATGTTAAAGTGATACAGTTTGTACAAAATGTGAATTTTCTAATACCAATAAATTTTTATTAGACTAAGGAGAATGTTAATGCTATCCTTCAGCTTATTTATCTGGCACAAATTGTTTACGTAATAACTTATAATTATTATTTAAGAATGCAATAAATATTGTGAAACTTGTTTTGGTTCATTAAATTCATAATGTTATACTTGTGTTTCTGAATTTCATAGATCAGTTAAGAAATATTAATGTTAATGTATTGATGGATATTATGATGATGGGTATAATTTATAATGTGTACCTATTTGCGGAGACCAAATAGTTGTAGATGGAGAAGATTGTGATGATGGCAATAATAATCCATTTGATGGTTGTTATTTGTGTAAATTTGCTTGTCAAGAAAGCTGTTAAGATTGTACAAATGGAAAATGTTATGAATGTAAAGACAATTACATTCTAATTGAATCTATTCATAAATGCACTAATAATTGTGGAGATTCAATAGTTATTGCAAATGAATAATGTGATGATGGTAATATATATCCATATGATGGTTGTTATCAATGTTAATTTTAATGTTATGAACATTGTACTTAATGTTAATTTGGAATTTGTTAAGAGTGTGATGAATAAAATGGATGGTATTTGACTGGAGTTAATTGTGAACCTATATGTGGAGATGGAATTCATGTTTTAGATGTTGAGTAATGTGATGATTCAAATTATGATCCATTTGATAGATGTGATATGTGTCAATTAGGTTGTTCAGAATATTGTAAATAATGTTCTAATGGAAATTGTGTTTAATGTATTCCAGGATTTAAATATGTATCTGTAACTAAACAATGCATTCCTATTTGTGGAGATTTTTTAATTGTTGCTTAAGAAGAATGTGATGATAATAATTTTGTAGAATTTGATGGCTGTTATAAATGCTAATTTAAATGTTAGACATAATGTACTGATTGTATATTTGGAAAATGTTATTAATGTAACACTCCTGGCTGGGAATTAAATTAATCTGAATTCAAATGTGATATTAAATTGGATGATGGTCTTGCTTCAACCAAAACAGAATATTGTGATGATGGTAATATAATTCCAATGGATGGTTGCTATCAATAGTATTATGAATGTTAAGATTCATGTAATGTTTGTTATTATGGTAATTGCATATTCTGTAAGAAAAATTGGTATTTAAATTTATCTGACAATCTCTGTTATCCAATTTGTGGTGATAATGTTATTGTAGAAAATGAATAATGTGATGATAAAAATACTTTAATGCATGATTCATGTAATTAATGTGTTTTTGAATGTAATACTAATTGTTCATAGTGTGATTTTGGATATTGTTTATAATGTGATTTAGGATATGACTTACTAAATAATAAGTGTGTAGAGATTTGTGGAGATGGCTTAGTTGTTGGTAATGAACAATGCGATCCTTCTATTTAAATATTAGATTAATTTTGTTCTAATTGTAAATATAATTGTGGATCCTTTTGTACTTTATGTACAAAAGGAGTATGCTAATTATGTAAAAATGGGTATTTATTGGATAATTATGAATGCTAACCTATTTGTGGTGATAAAATTATTGTAGAATAAGAATAATGCGATGATGGAAATAATTCACCATTTGATGGTTGTCATAATTGTTAATTTTAATGTTAGGAGGAATGTTTGGATTGTAGATTCAATTAGTGTTACGATTGTACAATTGGGTATGAAAATAAAGACTTTAATTGTATTGACAATTGTGGGAACTCTTTATCTACTAAAAATGAAAAATGTGATGATGGAAACTTAGAGCCATTCGATGGTTGTTATAATTGTAATTATTCCTGTGATGAGGAATGTGAAATATGTCACAAAGGATTTTGTTTCAAATGTATCAATATTGGATGGTAAATCAATAAAGTTAATTATAATTGTGAACCTATATGTGGAGATAAAATTATTGTAGGCAATGAATTTTGTGATGATGGAAATGAGCTTAGATATGATGGTTGTTTTGAATGCTATTTTGAATGTGAATAGCCATGCACTAATTGTGTTGAAGGGATATGTTAGGAATGTAATACATTAGGATGGCTACTAGAGGATTTTAAGTGTGTTCCAATTTGTGGAGATTCAATAATAGTTGGAAATGAATAATGCGATGATGGTAATAATATTCCATATGATGGATGTTTTGAATGTGAATATCAATGTTAAATATAATGTACTAACTGTAATAAAGGTATTTGTGAGGAATGCAATACTAATGGATGGGTACTGTTAGATTAACAGTGTTCAACATATTGTGGTGATGGAATAGTTGTTTAACCATATGAGTTATGTGATGATGGAAATTAAAATCCTTTTGATGGTTGTTTTGATTGCGATTTTTAATGTTAAGAAATGTGTGGTGAATGCATTTAAGGTAGATGCTATAAATGCAACGAATTAGGATGGATAATTGAAAACTTCATTTGTATTCCATATTGTGGTGATGGTTTGATTGTAGGTAATGAATAATGTGATAGTGGAAAGCAAGTAGATAGTTTTTGTAAAAATTGTATTTTAGTATGTGATTAATATTGTATGGAATGCATTGATGGAATATGTAATCTTTGTGATTAAGGAAGACAACTCTAAAATAATTATTGTATTACTTAATGTGGAGATGGAATACTTGTTAATGAAGATTGTGATGATGGTAATCTTGATAATGGAGATGGATGTTCAGAGAATTGCAAAGTTGAAAATGATTGGGTATGCTTAAATACTCCATTTCTAACCAGTTCATGTATATATTCTATTACTCCAATTATGAATCTCAAAAATTTAAATAAGAATCCAGACAGCGTTGAAATTGTTTCAATTACTTTCAATTAGCCAATGATGCTTTAATATAATGAAAACAACACTGCTGATTATTATTTCAAAGGCAATATAACAAATCTTTTATTTGAACAATATGCAGTTACTTTTGAATTTAGAGTGCCTCCTAAATTTGGAGAAGTAGATAACATTGAAGCTATAGCAAACATTGCATTTTATGAAAATGTTGATGATCCTATACTTATTGTTATTCTTAACTAAAGTGCCTTAGTAACTTAATATTATACAATTATTTCTGATAATGAATAAGAAATCAGATTATAAACTCCCCTTGTGCTTTCTTAATCTTAAATTGATACATCAGAAAATGCAAAATCATTTTTAAGCATCATTATCTATTTTATGATAACATTATCTGCATTTTGCATTATTACAGGATCTTTTGAGATATTTTGGAATTTAATGGATTTGTTACAATATCTATCCTATATTAAGTACATTAATATTTAATTCCCAACAAATCTTAATATTTACTTTGAAGTTTTCAAATTAATTTCGATTCAACCATTGATGGAATTCACAGGAATTAGTTCAATCTTTAGTATTGCTGATGGAGAATAAGATTATATTGTAGAAACTTCTAATAAATTTAAATCAGACAATATTAATGGATACTTTTATTTTAATTTTTAAAGTTCTATCTTTTGCTTTTTTGGATTGTTCTCTGGATATATAATTGCCAAAAGCTTAACAAAATTGTTATATAAATTAGGACCTTATCAACTATCCAATCTAGGTTTTTACCCAATTAAATTTATATATAATTTTAGAAATATCTTAAAAAAAAGTTACAAAGCATTTTATTTTAGTGCAATTATCAAGATGATAATGTCAAATTATTATGATATAAGTTTCTCTGTATTTATCTAATTAAACAATTTTAATACAACCAGCACTGTACTTAAAATAAATTCTTTTGCTGCTTTAGCTGTTTGTGCATTATAACTATTATTTTTTACATATATGTTTACTAAATAACTTTCATTTACAAAGAAAGTAACAACTAAAAACATTGAATAATATTCTGCTTTATTTGAAGGAATAGCAGATTCTTCTAACATCTGGATTACTTAATATAACACCATCTTGCTATTAAAAAAATAAGTATTTATCTTTTTAATTGTTTATATGGGATAAAACGGTCCATTATAAACAATCACAATAGGATTAATTTAAACAGTATTTCTCTTATATGTATTTGTTCAAAAACCTCTTGAAAATATTTAAGAATACTATAAAATATTAGTTGCTGAGTCATTGTTGGCTTTTAATACTTTATTATTTTTAGCTTATTCTTATAGATTGTAGCTAGAATTGTCTATAGATGATTATATCATGATTGGATGGATTCATATTGCAAGTTTTAGTTTTATTCTTCTATTTTCATTAATTTTTGACTTTAAATCCCAAGCAATTACCTTGTATAAAAGGGTCATCAAAATGATACAAGGAAAAAAGCCAGAAGTTCAACAAGGGACAGTTATATTTTATTGAATATAGATTGTAATTTAATTTGTAATATTAATTTGAAATCCCATTATAGATTTAACGTTGAAATTAACTAATCTATTCGTAATATCATTTTATTAACTATTTATTATCTTTCTATTAATTTTATTATTCTAAATCAAATTTCACTATTCTTTTCTACAAGCATTTATTACTTTCCAATATATTTTATGAAAATTATTTATAATATAATATAATATAATTATATTATATTTTATATATTTTGCAAATAATTCAAACTAAACTTTTAAATAAATAATAAGTTCATTTCTCTTTTTATTCTTATTAAATGGCTTCCTGAATCACTTTCTACACTTTTTGTTCCTATTTTACTTGTTCCTCTTAAGCCTTATTGTCTTAGTTTGTGTTTTTATTATTTTTTTCCAAATTAAATCCATTTCTTCCCCTTTACATTTTCATTTGTAATTAATTTATTAATTAATTTTATATAAATTCTGTTTTTGCTATGGAAGGTAGAATATGATAATTTATCAATATTTCTGTTTTGTTTTTTTAATTGATTACTTTAAATCCTTTAATGAGGTAATTCGAATTATAGTTTGAATAAATTAATGGAGTTTAGAGAATTAATCGAATAAAGTTAGTGTTTCAATAATTTTATATATAATTATAGATTCTATTATTTAGACAACATCTTATGTATATTTAAAGTACTTCTTGATTTTAATAACAATAGATTTGTAAAGTTGATTATTCAAATAGTTGCAATTCAATAGAATATCTAAGAAGTAACAAAATGTAAAAACAAAACATGGTTATATTCTTTGACTAATTAAAACACTAATAAATTTATTTAAGTTTTTATTCAACCATATAATTACATGCTCAATTTGAGAGAATTATAAGAGTTACGCTCATTAAATGATGATAGAAAAGCATTGACAGATAGATATGGAATGGGATACAATCAACCACTTTCTGCTAGAAATGAATATAATGGCAAATAGACATTAAGTGCATGGGATCCAATTACAAACAAGCCTTAAACACTTATTGTGAATAATGGATCTGATCCTATTGTTCTAGATCATAATATACCTCGATAAGTAATTATATTTTATTTGATATTTAGGAAATCACAAAAAATATTGTATTCTAGAAAGGTTTCCCTTTTTAAAGTAATTAACCTTCAGCTAATTAAATGTTACTTTAAGATATGCCAACATCTATTTCAAAAATCTAAACTTCAAAACCTCTACCATAAAATTATATGCATGAATATCATCAAAGACAACGACCTTATTAACTCAAAAGTGTAGAGGAAATTTTAAGACCTTGGAAAGCAAAAGAAATTATGTATAATAGAGAATTAAAAAAATTATAAGAATAACTAAACAAAGGGAATTACACAATGACAGATAAAAGAACTTTAAAGGTAGATAATGTGGCTAAAAAACTAGAGTTATAAAATGAAGTTTAAAAACTTGAAGCTATTTTAAAAAATAAAGATGAAGAAATTACTAGATTAAAAATTCAAAGTTAAGAAATAGAAGAATAATTTATTGAATTATCTGAAGAAAATCCAACAGAGCTAAATAAATATTAAAAGGAATTGGAAGAATGGAAGTAAAAGTTTAAAGAACTTAATAACTTATATCATGAATGTGAAGAAGAATGTACAATGAAAGAAACAGAAATTGAAAGCTTAAAAAAAAGAAAATTATCTGTAATTAAAACATAAACAGTTTCAAAAGTTGGAACTAAACCATAAAAAAATGTGGATAGCCCAAGAGCTATTGTTTCAACTGTAAGCGATAAAGATTCAGACTATTATTGATAAAAGAAATAAATTCAATTAATTTAATTCATTTATATAATTTATCTTAAAAGAAATAACATTTTCTATTGAAAATTAGAAGTAATAAGATTCCATATTTTCAATCAGTATTAAAGTATTTGAATAGAATAATCCAATTTTCATTTACCTTAATTTCTGATCTATTGAAATCAAAATCTGTTATAATAAAAATAAAATATTTATTAAATAATATCAAAATATTCAAGAAATTATTCAAATTATACATATCTATTATATTAGATCAACATTCTTATTATAAAATTATGGATTTTTGAACACTCTAACAATTTATGAAAATGTTATTTTGTCATTTTTAAATGGATCTAGCATTTCATATATATAAGAATATTCTTCATACTGTAAATTAGGTTTGATGCTCTCTGTCAATTTTTTAAATTATTACTATAAACAATTAAATACAATAAAATACTTGATTCAGAATTCCATCTTTATCATGATCAACTGACTTAAATATAATACACAAATTTGCTAAGTATTATTAATAAAGACTCATAAAGTATTCAAGAATTAATTTGATAAAGACAGAAAACTCATATTTTAAGGGTTCTTTTTAAGCACTTTATCTTCTTTGTTATTCTTTTTAATTGACTTTTTTTATTGGACTTACACTGGATATAGTTTTAATTTAATGCATCTTTAATTAACTGAGTATAATTTCTTTCTCCTCTTCAGGAAGACAACTTTACAAAACATCTATAGCTTCCTGTTGAGTTATTTACCCTGCTACTTTTTGTTTAACCATCTCCTTAATTTCTAAAACATGCTTTGTTTTATACTTAGCTTATAAAATAGTCTAAATCTTTTGATCTATATATATACTTAGAATATATGCTCAATATTTTATTTACGTTAAGATTGTAATAATCTAAAATCTTCATCTAAATTATTTTTAAGCATTAATCCAAATACAGCAACATCATTATCTTCAGTAATATATTTTTAGATTGCATTGATAATGCAAGCAACCCATTCCAAGGCTAAATTCTACTTATGATAAATGTAAAATACTTTTAAACCATATTTACAATATAAATATGTGTACATATGTTGTTCAATAGTTTCTAGAGGTAATCTATTCTCATACTGTCTGATATCATGTTTAGATTTGCTTTCATAAATATCCTAAATGATATCTTTGAGTTATTTTAATGTTAAAGGTCGAAAGGATTAGGGTTGAACTAGAAGATGAAATTCAGATAAGGTTTTGTACCTCTTTTTTTCAATGATGCTTGGACTTTCAGTTTATTTGTAACTGATTTCAGAAATGATATTGGAAGATTTTTCTACTTTTGATCTTCTAATTATCATTTCTAAATATTTTTTGTTTTCTTATTAAAGTTATTCATTTTAACATTATAAATCTTCAAGTTCTTATTGAAAGGATTTAGTAACGTTTATGTTATCTTCTTAATCATTAGTTTGACTTTCCTTTTCGAACAATCTTTAATTTTCAGTTTGGGTTCCTTTAACAAGCATTACTACTTATTAAGTTTAAAAATTAGAGAAGGATTGAATATCCTAAAATGATTAATTTACTGAATGAATTTATTTAGAGCTATCTATATGAGATCTCTATATTTGTTATTATTAAGCAAATTAATATTCTAATTAAGAAAGTACATTATTAAGATTTTCCTTTTCTTATTCCAATCTCTACACACTGCTCTATAAAGTTTTAACTTATAATTGTAAAGGATGAAGTAACTCATATTATTAGTCTTTTTATTATTAGAGTTTATTTTTTTCAATTAATAAACGATCACGTTCTTCTTTAATAAGTTGAATTTCTTTATTTTAAGATTTGATGATATCACTATTTTGAATAAGTTAGTCAATTTCATGATTATCTTTTTAGATTTTTTTATAATCTCTTAGATTATAAATGATATTAGTTAAGTCATTAAAGATATTGGAATGCTCTTATTACAATGTTTTTAGAACTTATTCAAGTTTATTATTATTATTACGAAAATAGTCAATTAATTCTCTAAAACAGATTTCATATAAATCATATTTTGCCTTAGATAGGATATTAAATATTACTTTAAGTATATGAGTATCAAGAAAGTGTTTTGAATGTGTTTATTGAACTTTGGTAGAAAAATCCGTCATTACATCTTTGACATGGTCAACCAATTAGGGAGAGTTATTTTTTTGTTGATTGGAATTATTTTCAATGTTACAAATTTAATTAAAAAGATTCTTTTAACTTAATAAGATAATGAAGTACTTCCACATTATCTACATCTTCTTAATTGAAAGTGACTTCACTTTAATAAGATTTTTCAGATCTTTCTGATTGCCTATCAGAAGGTCTATCACTATCTAGTTAATCAAAAAATTTGAGTCTTCTATTATTAAGGGTAATTAGATTAGGTAATTATTGAATTACATATTTTTCTTCATTGTTATTTCTTAATCCAATGTGAAGATGAAACAATTTTGGCATAGTTTATAAAGCATTAATTATGGGAATAATCTATAAATTTTAAGTGTAATTACATCATCAAAGAGATTGTTAGAAATATCTAATGTCTCTACAGTACTCAATGTTGAAAGATCTTCAGGTAAGGTATTTAAACGATTACCATGCAAAATTAACTTGATTGATGCATTATCATAATACTTCACGTAAATTGCTGCATTCTGCCAAATGAGGTAACAAGTCTTTTAAATTATCAATTTATTAAAACTCTAGATCAACTGTCTGATTACAATTTTTATTAGGTCTCTATCTCAATAGATCTACGTCAACTTCAAACACATACTTGTTTTTAAGACAGATTCTGTTAATAATTGCATTCTCTTTTTAGAATCTTCAAAGTTAAATTTATCTGCCTCTGCTATGTGCAATGATACAGCTAAGACTTCTTTGGCAATCTCCCTTTAATTCATATATATATAAATGTTATTATAATATTACAAATTTTTAAAGAGACTTAAATTCTATAGAGTCTTAACTTTGTCATAATTTGTAAATCATTTTAGAAGTATAATAATTTTATTAAGATATTAAGATATTTAACAAGAAAACAATTTAAGTGAAAATTATTTTGAATTTCTATAAATTAACAGATGGGAAATCGTTGTCAACAAGAATAACCAATAGCCTAGGATGCCATCTTAGTCGTCAGTCCAGTTAATGGAGTTGAAACACAACCTAAATAACAATCTTAGGTTATAGTCAAACCAAATATTGAACCTGTTAAACCTACATAATAACCCCCTGTTATTGTTGATCCAGCATAATAAAAGGAAAGTGAATAAAAGAGTGCATTAGCAATATAATGTGCATTTAGAAACAAAGCTGCCAGACAAAAAGTTAATGAATAAAGATAAATGCTTGAGGAAGACAAACCAAAGGACTGGAAAATTTTTGATGGAGAATTTAAAGTTCCTACTTTACCAGATGTGGCCTATAAAAAAATCAATGTTTAGGTCTCAAATGATTATCGATTGTTGCCTGCTTATATAAAAGATGGAAATGTATATAAAGGTTAATGGATGAAAGGAATTTAATTTGGATATGGATAAATGATTAAGCATGATGGAACTTTTGTAGAAGGACAATGGAATAATGCTAATTTAGAGGATGGTGCTATCTATTTTCCCAATCAAGATCTATATGTAAAAATATTATAATATTTTCAGTTAGGATCAGAGTTATGTGGTGTAAGGATATATCATAATGGAGTCTAATATTCTGGAGATTGTTTAGATAGATTACCAAATGGAAAAGGAGTTGAGGAACATCCAGACGGCACAATATACGAAGGAGAATTTCAAAAGGGATAAAAACATGGTAAAGGCGTCATTACATTTGCTGATAAATCAGAGTATAATGGGGAATATGTACATGGGGAAATTGAAGGTCATGGCACATTCAAATGGCCAGATGGAACTAAATATATTGGTTAATGGTAAAAAAGTATGATGAATGGAAGAGGTAAATTATTCTTACCAGATGGAATTATTTATGAAGGTATCATATTTTTATTATTTAAGGGGACTTTCATAATGATATCATGGAAGGCCACGGAACCATGAAATATCCTGATGGCTCTTCATATGAAGGACATTTTAAAAATAATAAGAGGAATGGAAAAGGATAGGTTACTACTTGCGATAGAGTTGTTACCGAATGCGATTGGGAGGATGGTAAATTAATGATTAATCATGAGAAATCCAAAAATTGATATAATTATATTAAACAAATTTAATTTCTTTAAAAAATTCCTTAATTTCAACAACAAGATTTATTTTTTTGTTTTTAAGTTTCAACTTGAGGATCATTTAGTTAAACATATTTTCCATCTAATTATGGATCAATTTTTTGATTCCTTTCTTTTTCTTCTTATTTAGAATCATTTGATAATGTTGCAAGGTACTTTTGATACTCACTTCCTACCCTAACCCCAAAACTCTATTAATAGTAATGATATTAACTTCATTTTTAGGGTCTATAATTCCTTTTTATATTTTAAATAGAATGATTTCTGCCAATTTAGTGAACATCTATTGAATTGGATTAATATGGAATAATACTTAGTCTACATTATAATTTGTTTTGGCACTTGTTTCCATAAACCCAATTTCATTGTCTGAAGCAAATTATTTGGCTTCTTCAAAAGATACTTGACGTCTTTAATAATGTGAATATTGTTACTCCTATTCTAGATCATTTTTATTTCCTACTAATAAAAATGTGATTTGCTTATTGCCATTTTCTCTTGCATCATCTAACCATTTCACAACATTCTCAAAAGAGTTTCTCCTATTTGATAGTACATATTATTGATTACTTTGTTATATCATATACAATAATAGCAGCGGCAGACGATCGATAATACGATCTAGTAATTGATCGAAAAGACTCCTATCCTGCCTCAATAATTAAAATATTTTAGATACTGTATCCCATATGGATAATTTAAGAGCAACATTTTAAATTCTGATAATTCTAGCTCCAAATTCAACTCCTATAGTAACATCATGTTTTGATCGGAATCTTTTGTCTATGAATTGCATCAAAAGGCAACTCTTACCAACAGCTTAACAATTCTTATCATACTTTACCCATATCTCCTATGATTATGTATTTGAATAGATAAACGAAACTAGTATCGAATTTATCATTTGAGTTGCCTGTTGATGACATTTTTATTAATAATTAGGATAATAATAATAAATTTAAATAATAAAAATGAGTGAATAAGACCCCAATTAATATTAAGAAGGAGAGGAAGAAGATATGGAAGAAGATGATTAAGAAGTAGATTTTGAAAATATGACAGAAGAACAGTAATAATAGTATTTGGCTATGCATGGTAATTAACAGTTATCCATATCTATCTAGCATAATACTATTAAGGGGAAGAAGAAGATGAAGAATATGAAGATGGATAAGGATAAGGATAAGATGAAATGGAGGATGATGTATAAGACTAAAACTAAATGAATCAAGGAATGAGAAATTCATCTTAATTTTAATAAGATAATGCTGAAGAATATAGGCATAGTCCAGGAAGAAGAGAATAAAATGATGAATATGATCCAGATGAGATCTTAAGAAAAGTTAAAAGGGATTTATTAGAAAATATAAATCGAATAAGGAGGGATAAGAAATTAAATCCATTATATATAGAATTAATGCCTGCCATTGTAGCAGAAAGATATGCATCTCACTTACTTGATAATGATCATAGTGATGCTGAATATAAGAAATTGTATTATTTAATTATGTATTATTATTTAGAATTGAATTTTATAAGTACAATGAAAAGAAATTAGATGATCTTAAATTGTTATATATTGTCTCTAAATTTGAAGAGGATACCATACCTGATGCATAAGTGATTTATGAGTATTTTATGGAAATGGGCTACTTGTTTTTTGAAGTTGAAGATGATAGAAAAATATTGCTCTCTAATGAAATGAATCACATCTCCATTGGTGTATCATGCGATGATAATTAAGTTGCTATTGTATATATTGTAAGTCATAAAGACTTATGTGTTACTAAAATTGAAGATAGTAATGATGGAAGCATTTTAGTTCATGGTAAGATGCTTGAAGATTTAGTTGGTGTTTATGCTTTATAAATATTACCATTTACTAGTGATTCTGGTAAAATTCCTGATAAAAATGAAAATAATAAAATAGGACCTGAACACATTGAATTTGATAGATAAACTAAATGTTTCATTGCAAAAATAGGAAATCAAGGATAACCATGCACATATGATATCCGATAATACATAGATTTATATACTAGAAATACTCCAGAATCTATTCCTTACAAAAAAAGCACAAGAGAGAAATTAAATTTAAAACATATCGAATTGAAACTCAGAATACCCGTCATCTTTTACCCTGATCCTAGATATGCTCATGAAGAATAAGAGGCATTATAATCTCATTAATAAGAAGAAATGGCCTAATAAGCTTTATAGGATACTCCAATTTAACAATTAGATGATTAAAATAGTGATGATTAAAATAAAGATAATTTATCATAAGATGAAAATCTAAAGTAAAAAGAAGATGAGTTTATTCACAAATTTTAAATGCCCAAAGAATAATAATTATCTAATAAGGATATTAAAGAAGAATTGGAAATTGCTATAGCTGAAGCATAAAGATAACATGATGAACTTTATGATCATAATGTTAATTTATAATCAAAAATAAAATAAATAAGAAATAAGCAAGAAGTTTATGCTGATAAAACTGGAGAAATGACCATGAATGAACATAAATATTTAAATACTTTAGCACATGTACATTAAATTAGATTAGATCTATAATAAACTTAAGATAGATATAATTAAATGGCATAAGAATTATAATCAAAATTAGATGAAAAATCTAAAAAATGTAATGAAATTAGATAAGCATTTATGGATTTGAAGAGAGAGGTTGCTCGTAAAGCTGCTTATTCTAGAACAGATAAACCTATTCCTGAAACTAGAATATCTGAATGGGAAGAATAAGAATCAGCTAAAAATAAAACTTTATAAGAATTAAGACTTGATACATTAAGATTGAAGAATACTTTAGCAAAAAATTAAAAGTAATTAAAAAAGAAAGAAGAATTAGCAGAAGGTTTACATTTAATTGATTTTGAATAATTAAAGATAGAGAATTAGACTTTGAATGAAAAAATTGAAGAAAGAAATGAAGATCTTCATAAATTAAAGAACAAAAATACTAAAACAGTTTAAATGTTAACTCATACAAGAGAGAAATTAGGCTATGTTAAAGCAAAATTTTAAGATTAAGAAAAGATTAATTGTAATATAATATAATTTATAAATTAATTTTAGAAAAAAAAAAAGATGAATTAGAGGGATTACGTAAAAACTTAGGAGATTAAAAAGAATCTAAAGATAAATTAAGAACTGAGAATCTTAAATTAAAGCAATAAACAGGGTATTTATAAAAAATTATAATAGAATTGTGAATCGTCCTGAATTGATATAAGATTATAGTAACAGGAAAAAAAATATTGATTAATTAAAAGTTGAATTAGAATAATTAGAGGTATTGTTATTATGTATATATATTTAGCAAAAATTAAAACATATGTAGAAAGTTATTGATGAATACTAAAATCATCTTAAGAAAAAGGAACAAGAATAATAGAATAAGTAAAAAGTTAGACTTATATGATAATTTATTATAATTATTATATACATTATCTATTCTTGAATTTGAATTCTTTGAATAATAAATATTGTGTTATAAAAAATATAAATATTAATTGTTAAAATGAATGAGAAGAAGAAATCTATATTCTTCGACAAAAGAGATGAAAATTATATTCATCTAAGTTCACCAATTTACTTTTTAGAGATGTTTACAAAAAAGAAAATCAAATGTGATATTATAATTCCTCAAACAATTATATTTTCGAAAGGTACAGCAACATTATGGTTATTCAATTCAAAAACCTCTCCTACTCCAGTTATATTAAAAAAGAATTCAAATAAATTGAATTTTGTTGAAATTTGTAGAGTATTATGTAGAGTAAAACAAAATGAAGATTTTCGAATTGATACTCTTACAACACTTTTAGATATTATAAAGGCTGGTAGGAATGAAATTGCTGCATTTGCAAGAATAAGCAAAACTAAAAAATCTATATAAAAAGTTGATTTGGTTAAAATGTTTTTAGATGGAAATATTAATGGGTTATAAATATTGCAGGAACATTTAGAGAATTATTCAAAAGCTGGTATTAATAATCTAATAAGTTAGATGAATTATTTTATGTTGAATATAGACAAGATGTTATTAATTTACCTGTCAGTTATAGATTTTTTAAAAAGTCAACCTAAAAATAAGTAATTTAGTTACCTTAACCAAAAAAACTATCATAATTACATATATAATAATAGACATAACATTCTGACAGTTATGATGATGGTAATAAAAACGATTAAGTTGAATATGTGGATTGTATGTTTAAATTTTTTGATAATTAAATGAATTAAACATTGTCCAAAGTAAAATAATAATTATTAAATTTTAGATAGTTAAAAAGTTAGTTGACTTTTTAGAAAAGGCTTATAAGGTGAAAGTTAAGAAATTAGTTGCTAAATTTATGCAAAATGATTAGCAGATAATTTATTTTTTAGGTTTGAAAGAGCTATTGGTAGATTTTCATGAAAATGCACCATATGAAATTTAAAGCATGAAAAATGAATTAAAGGACAATAATTCATTTGAAAATTTTTTAATTCTCATAAAAATGTTTACAAGAATAAGAGATAAAAAACCAATGAAGATACCTTAAACTATATATGAGGATGATAAAGAAATCAGTTAAAAATTATATAAGAATCTTATAGTATAAAAATGTGTTGGTGACTTTTGTGATTACATAATGGAAGAAAAGAATAGAGGTCCTCTTTAAATACGTAAAAATATTGTTACAGATTATAAGAAATATTTTGGAAATAAAAAGATGAATGAAGAGAAGTTTTCAGTTACACTACCTCATGAGATTTCTTTTTAATTGATTCTTAGAACAAGAGAATGTTCTGAAGAAGTTATAGAAGTTCTTATGAAAAATAAGATATTTACTAGAAATTCAAAGCATCATTTTTAAGAATTTGATAAAATAAATACTGATGAAGAATACCCATTTAAATTTAATAAAACAGAAGTTTATAATTTACCAAATCTCTATAAAACTGTTAAAATATGTAAAAATTGCTTTGTTGTTTACTCTTTATCTAGCAAATATTTTGATCAAAGATTATCTAATGATTTATAATAAAAATAATGGATTAAAAAGGATTCATCTTCCTTAGCTTAATAACAAACTAGTTTAAATACGTCCCATTAATAATTATCATAATTAGAAAGATCTAATATAAAAAGAAATGATTCAAGAATCAGATAAAATTAAAATTAATCATTATAAAAAATAAAAACTCAGACATCTTAAAATAATGCAGAAAAAGAATAAAGTGAAAATAGGGTTAGGAAAATATAAAGTGCAAAATAATTTAGGGTGATTCAATCTGCTCATTCTTAGGCACCGAAAACATTTAAATTATTTATGCCTAATTAATAACCATAATTAGAAAACACAAAACGTAATTCTTAAAGTTCCAAAACCAATACTATTGATATTAACAGATTAACTATGGGTTTTCTAAATTATACAAAGCCTCCTAAACCAAATAAAATTTAATCTGCAAAAATGCATTCTGTTGGTCTTTAATCTCAAAGAAGTTTAATGGAATCTTAACACTTAAAGAGATCGGATAGTCAATCAGATCAATTTTAAAGAAATAGAATCAATAAAAGTTAAAGATAATTGAATTCTAATAGATAATCCTTCTTTTAGGGTAAATTAAGAGTTATTGAAGTACCATAAACTCAATATTCTTTATTAGATGTTTGCCAACTATATGATTTAGAATATCCTCCTGAAAGTGTTCCAGATATATTTTTGGACTCTGTAAATTATTTTTGCTATGAATAATGTGCTATACCATATTTAATTTTATAACATTAAGAAGATGATTAAGAATAGAATAAGGATAATTAAAGTGGTCTAGATTTAACTTAAAAAGATCATCAAACAGTGATATTTTTAGGAGATTTCTTTGATAATTCATTTGAATATTTAGATGTTATGCAATAGAATATTAAACCTAATACTACTATTTTACTAATGAATTTACCAGGTAATGTTTTTATTTTCATTTTAGGATAGTCCTATACAGTGTTTGATCATAACATAACTTAAGATAATTTAGATATTTCTTTATTGTTGGATTCATTACTTTTTGAGCTTAGTCAAAAGGATATAATTAGAAATAATGACTTATATAAGTTCATTGGATATGGATATGGTGGATTCTAAGTTCTAAGTTATAGTAATAAATATTCATAATTTAGTGACTCATGTCTAGAATAATCTTCCTAAAATTGGAGGATTACTAATTATTAATGGGTTTTGTGAAATAGATGATATGCTGACAGACACATTAAAAAAATCAAAGGAAGTATTTTAAACTTGTCCAACTGATATGCCAGAATTGGGATTCCATTTCTGGAATTCTCTCATTTAATCTCATGAAGAAAAATAAGATCCTAGATATAATCCAATATCTTTAAATGGAAGATTACACATAATAAACGGTATTTATATTTTTAATTTAAGGTTTGATTAAATCATAAAATGTATGGAATTCTTGTGCTTAGGAAATTCCCATTAAACTTTTTCATGGTCTTAAAAATTGTGTTGTTAATATAAAGCAAGCTCATTTAATAAAATAATGTTCTTCTTCAAATAACTCTTGTGAAATGAATTTAATTAATTTTGGGCACAAACTTTAAAATTTAGAAGAATTGTTGTTTGAATTCATTTGACATATAAATATATTTTTATGAATTATGATGGTAATATTGCTTAAAAATAAACATTTTTGGATTCTCTAATCATTGATATTGGAATTTAAATAGAAAATTGTAACTTAAAATAAATGTTTAGTAAGTTCTAATACATATTTTTTATCTATAAGAATCATCAATCAATATTTCATGGTCCTCAGTCTTCATAATCGGAAGTTTAATCTGTTCTTTTAATTAACTCAAGATCTTTAAATTATTCATCCAAAGAAGTATTTAGATCTGTATGATTTTCGGCAGCATTATTTCTTATTTTGTTTTCAACCTTGTAATAATCTGTGTAAAATTTGTCCAATTTTAAACTCAGCTTATCCATTCCCTAATCTAAAATAATTATTGAATAATCTTAATTAAATTTGTATTTGAAGCAAAAATTCTCATTAAAATTTGATTAATTAATTTGAGTCATTCTATATATGTTTAATTCATTTAATTTTATAATATTCAAAACAAAATAATCAAACTTTCATTATTCATATTTCACCTCAATTAAATCCTGCATTAGATGCAACTTTAATAAATATTATTTAATAAATACCATCATGAATAATTATTTTTCTTTTATTTTGATTAATTCTGCTGCTTATTTATGTTGAATCTTTAATTATTCTATGTTCTTTGTAGCCACATCAATATTTTTAACAACATTGTTCACATTCTCATAACTACTTATTTATTTTGATAAATTTTCATAATGCTATCTATTAATTTTTATTTATTCCTCAATCTAATATACACTTTTCAAATTTTCTATTTCAAAATCAGTTTATTTAATTCCTTCAACTAAAAAAACTCAATATTATAATTACTTATTGATTTATTTAATTCTTAATTTTATTCTCTATCAAAATTTTATGCTTCCAGCTATCTAGTTGCCTTAGCTATTTAAAATTCATAAACAGCTATTTCTTTTTAAAATTCAGTAGCTAATTATTGTCTTTTTATTTAGTCGATTTATTTACAATTTTTCTTCACTTAATGTTTCTTAGGGTGCTGTGATTTCAATATATTTTTTAAGGATGACTTTTAATTGAGCATCTTTATAAATCAATAAATCTTTTATTATCCTTTCTGTTGAATCTTGGTCTAATTTGTAAGGTGGCTGCAAATCTCGATTCATTGTATATATATAATTATATATATTTATTTATTAATTATTAAATATTTCTAAATTTTACACTTTATATAACATAATTAAAGAGAATTATATCAAAAGTTGTGTAAATATCATAATCTTGCCATCTTCATATGTAAATAAATTTTAATATCTTAAATTCTATGACATGCAATAATTTATAAAACAAAAATATATATTTCAAATAATTTAAATTTAATATTTTGCTAAAATATATATATATTCCATTTTTTCTAATAAATTTTCATACATTAATAAGTAATAGTACTAAAATCTATTCAAAATTATTCAATTTTAATATATTATCAACAAAATTTTATATTTCATTTTCCGAAATATGATAAAAATCCTTTTTTTTTCACTGTTTAATCATCTTCTTTAAAAGGACTTAAAGGAGCATTTTAAGAATTTTAATTCTTTTTTTCTTTATTTGCAATTTAGGTTTCAAGTTTTTTCAACTTAGATTAAAAATACTCTTTTTCAGTCAATATTTAATTATATAGTAAAGTGCTTTCTTATGCTTATTTTTCAGCTCTTTTAACTTCTGATTTTAAGAAATTAATCTCTTCAGCCCAACTTAATTTAGCAGTTATAAAATGAGTTTCAAGTTTATGCAATGATTATTTTAACTATTCTTAATCTATTCTCAAATCTCTTTCTTAGGAATAATCAAGTTTTCCTTTTCTTAAGTTTTAAATTTCTAATAATTATGCTTTTATCTCTTATTATAAGACACCAACCAAATGTTCATAATTTTCTATTTCTTCTGCTAATTATCTATATATAAAATTAATTATATTTACTCATTTTCATGTTTAACAGAATGTAAATCTATTTTTAATTATTCAATTTCTTGATATCTTCTTTTTGTATTCATACTTGCATTTGAGATTCTTGATGATGCAAACATATGTACTAAACCATTTTTAGACTATGGTGTTTATGGAATTTATTAATGGAAACTATCTTCACTTTATTAAGTATTATGAGGTTTATCCATAGAAATTTCTTCTGTTAATAATTCACTTAAGAGATTTCCTCCCTATCCTTATTCTTCTTATTATGATGGTTATCGTTCACTAGGCATATGAATTTTCTGCATTTATAATTATTCTTCATAATAAAACTTAGATTCTTGTAATTATTATTCTAAATGATTAACTTATTATTCTAAATCATCTATTTATTATTAACAATTATTATTATATTATCTTAATTCATCCATATCTTAAATTTATTTTCTTAAATTGTTTTCTAATTTAACATTTAATTTAACTTATTCATCTCTTTATTTTTAAAGTATAGTTTTCTCTCTCTATAAATTAGTGTATTATTTAAATGTATCCTCAGACTTTCTGTCACTTTTTAAGACTTATTACAATGCTGATGATAATTTCTTTTAAATCTCTACATGTCTGCCTTCATAAAAACTAACTTCTTTATATTTTTCATCTTTAACTTATTATAATAATTTCTCTTAATTAACTAATAATTTATCTTAATTTTTTATTTTCTCTTCATAAAGATTGATTTAATGTAATAAATCTTGTTCTACTGATTTTGATTCATTTATTTAATGACTAATACTATCTAATACTCGTTCTGTAATTTCATGCTCTAATTTCATTAATCTTTCATCAAAATGTAACTAATCTTATTCTATTTTCTAATTTAATTCCTATACTAATTATTTTAAATTTTAAATTTTAATATCCTTTTCATCATCTACATCAGTACTATGAACTTAATCATGGAAAGACTCTTAAATTTATGTTTAACATTCAAGTTGACTTTTTAGATCTTATATAACTTTCTCCTTTTCAACAATTAATGCAATAGCTGTTTCCTCCATTTTAACTAACTATTATTTTAATTCATCTATTTCTTCATTATCAGGCCTTCTTTTTAAACTCTAAATTTCTTTTTGCAATTTCAACTATAAATTTATTGATATTTTAAACTTCATTAGCCTTATATTCTAACAACTTATTTTCAGCTTCTGATAACTTCTATTCAAGTTGAGTAGCAAATGATTAAATTTCACCCTGTCCTATTGAACTAATTTAGGTAGTTATTTCATTCTCCAATTCACTTGTTCTCTTCCTCTCTCTCTCAAGTTCATTTGTTAGCTTATCATCAATATAAGAAATACTTCTAATATCTGTTGTTTAAATTGAAATTCTTAAACCCTTAATTATTTTTAGAGAGACTCAATTTCCACCTTTTATGCTTAAATTTTACTCACAAGCTAAAAAAATTATCATTATAATAATTACAAACATCTCTTCATCATCAGAATGATTGTTGTTAGACATACGTATATATTTTTAATAAATAAAGAAAAATTGCTTTCAATTATGATTATTGTTTGAAATAGAGAAACTCTAAAAATTATCTTCAAATAAAAATTCATTAGATATTTGAAAGAATAATAGAGTATGGAGGAAATTCTAAAATAAAAATTATCATTATCTATTTACAAAATTGTAACAAAAATTTATCCAAATATAAACATAATCATCTCATTTCATTCAGCCATAGTGTTTTGTTTGAGAACCTACTTAGTTTAATATAAAAAATTTATGGATGAGAGGTTGATTAATCTTTTCTCTAAATTTTTAATAATTAAATTAAGAATGATTAGCAATAATAATTATTTGAGCCCAGCCTTATTCAGGATTTTTAATCACTTTCAATTTATTTTTCTTATTACTAGTAAGTTAAACACAAAAATAAAAAATAAATATTTTTTAATCCACATTTTATTGAGGTTACTCAATTTCATTTCAACAATTTGAAGTATTAACACTTCTTCAACTTATTATTGTTATCATAGATGAATAAACAATAATTAAATTTTCAGAGAATGAAATATGATACAGTAATGGATATTAAATTAAAAAAAGTACATCTCAAGGGTAATAAGTTTTAGGAATGATTCATTTCAAGAATTTTTGGTTATTTAAAAATTATGATTGTGTCCTATTTCTTATGTTTAGCTTAATCATTACTTAATAAATGAGAGTTGAATAGCTAAAAAAATTAATAATCAACATAATTATTTATTTAAGTTTTTAAATGAGTCGACAAATATATGTTGGCAGATTGGGATAAAAAATAGCAAGAGAAGACTTACAAAAAGAGTTCTAGAGATATGGGAAAATCAAGGATATTGATTTACGAAGCACACATGCCTTTA
>JPFL01000237.1:0-59387 GCA_000733385.1 Paramecium biaurelia | reverse complement strand
TTTTTTAATTCCACATTTTATTGAGGTTACTCAATTTCATTTCAACAATTTGAAGTATTAACACTTCTTCAACTTATTATTGTTATCATAGATGAATAAACAATAATTAAATTTTCAGAGAATGAAATATGATACAGTAATTAAATTTCATATCTTCCATTCAGAAATAAATTGTTGATTGATGAAAAAGCACCTTAACCAAAAGAATTAAGTGTAATGGATATTAAATTAAAAAAAGTACATCTCAAGGGTAATAAGTTTTAGGAATGATTCATTTCAAGAATTTTTGGTTATTTAAAAATTATGATTGTGTCCTATTTCTTATGTTTAGCTTAATCATTACTTAATAAATGAGAGTTGAATAGCTAAAAAAATTAATAATCAACATAATTATTTATTTAAGTTTTTTAAATGAGTCGACAAATATATGTTGGCAGATTGGGATAAAAAATAGCAAGAGAAGACTTACAAAAAGAGTTCTAGAGATATGGGAAAATCAAGGATATTGATTTACGAAGCACACATGCCTTTATTGAGTTTGAAGGTCGTGATGATGCTAAGAAAGCAATATCATAAATGGATGGGAAACGAATTGGTGGTGATCGTATCACTGTTAAATCAAGAGGTAGGACGACTTTGATAGATTGATGATAAGATAACCGACATTTAGGAGCAAATGGACCAGCAGCCAGAGATGTGTGTTTCAATTGTGGACGTAAAGGTCATTGGGCGAATGATTGCAAAGAAGGTTGGTGATAAAGTAGAGTTTAGGCGATTTACGTGATACATGTTACAAATGTTATCAGAAGGGCCATTTAAGAAAGGATTGTCCAAAGTCAAGAACTCCAAGTGTTACAAGAAAGTAATTTATTAATATATAATATTTATTGAAGATCAAGAAGAGATATTAAAAAGAGAAGATCAACATCTTCTTCTAATTCTTCAGATTCTTCATCTAAATCTAGAAGAAGAAGTAGAAACCAGAAGAAACCTCGACACTAAAGAAGTGAGAGTCCTAAATCATCTAGTGAAAGTGCAAATGTTTCTCATTCATCAAAAAGTTCAAGGTATTTTTATTAAATTTTATAATAGCAAAAATGGTTGATATATAAATATAATATATTTTACATCACATATATTTTAATAATAAATAATTCTATATGATAAAAAATACAATTATCCATAGGTCGAAAACTAATGTTGAGAATGAATCTGAAAAGCGAATTAAAGGTATATTAGATCTAAAAGTTGTTGAGAAACTTCAAAGTCTCAATACAATACAGTCACGCAAATTTCCTAATTTAAAAAAAGAATTAAATGCAGGATGCATCATTTATAATTTTCCAATCAGACCTTAAGATTATAAACACATTTATGATAACAAATAAATACCATCTAAACTTTAAACTATCTAATATGATAATATAAGTTCATTTGATAATGCAAAATTGTAACGGCAATCTTCTTTTGATGATAATAATCGATCAATCAATGATAACTCTAAAGTAGTTAAATCTAAGATTAAGAGATTCTCAATAAATTAATCAATATCCTAAATTTAATAATAGATCTTATTTTTTAATAACAAAAATAATAGATACCTTTAAACAAGCTTAAGATAGGAAAATTAAATAGCATAATTACCTCCATTCTATTTGAGAAAGAAAGGTAAAATTTAATTTATTATAGTAAGTTAAAGTATGAGTCAAAACTAATCACAAAATATAGAAATTAAGTAACCTGAACCAAGCAGAAGAGGCAAATCTGTCTCTCATATTATCTCATATGCATCTAGACCTTAAACTGGTTTACCAAGTAAAGAAAATAGATTTTTGATTGAATGAATTTTTAAAATATAGAAAGAAATATTATATTATAAATTAATGAATTTTCATTGTTAATTGAAAATCCAATAGCATATAATTTATAATATATTAGATAAAGAATCATTAAGAAATATGATCAAAGCTCTATAAATTTAATAATCTAATGTATTTATAAATGCATAGTTAATAAATAAATAAATGAGAGATATTTCACTACATAGAAAAATATCTAAGATAATAGTTAGAAGTGTAATTCTAAATTCAAATCAAGAGTATATAAAAAATCATTATAATCGTAATACAAAATATTATTAATGATTACTATACTTTATTAAATAAATTTGTAAAATGAAAATACTAATTACTTTAGTGTTTATTATAGAAATAATATTAGGTGCAGAACAGTGTTAATGTTCTAATTTTGTTCAACCTTAATATTGTACATCATTTTAAGGATGTTCTTGGAATGGAAAAAATTGTTATCAACCTAATTGCACAGATATCACAATGTAATCGAAATGTATAGCTCCTTTATGTGCTTGGTATTTGGATAAATGTCACGATGGATAGTAGTGCAATTATTATACAGATAAACAAATTTGCAATCAAATTTTTGGATGTGTCGCAAATGATGGATATTGTCTTCCATATGAAGATTGTAATTTTTCAACCCAAGATAAATGTAATGGCATTACTCCTACTGGAATATAATGTTTTTGGAATTCTTAAACTTAGAGTTGCATTAAATTTTAAACATGCAATAGATTATCTTTGGATAACAATGATTGCAATACTATACCTTATTGCGTTTAAAAGAAGAAATAATGCGAGAGTTTTAGTAGCTTAAAATGTTCTGATATGGAAAGTGTATTTTCTATCATAATAAATAGTAATATGATTGTAGCAGAATGGCCTATTATGAATGTTCTTGGTAAAATGGTAAATGTTAATATATTGCTTGTTCTACTTACACGACTCCATCATCTTGTAATTTAAATTCTTGCAACTGGAATGGATCATCTTGTTTATATTGTCCAGTAACTTTATTTATATAAATGTAGATTGATAATTCTTATAGAAATTTATTAATCACTTTAAATCTCCTTATTTCAGTAGTGTTATTTTGAAATATCAGATATACATATTTTATATTTTCATTTTTTACTTGGTATTCTATATTAGCTATCATAAATAAAGTATTAATAATTTTTATTTAATATTTGTTGTATTATCTATTATATTAATTGTATATATACATCTCCTTTTTATTATATTTGATTCAAATATGGTTTCAAATCTACCTATCATTTTTGTAAGTATTTATTTATTAAAATAAAGATAAGTTAGTGTTCAAGTTAATGATCTTTAATAATAATGATTAATTTGTAATTTCTTTATTTTTGATTATAAATTAATATTAAAAACTCACAACTCATTTTTTTTTGACAATTAAGCAGCAGCTGAAGCCAATTTATCTGCAATCTCATTCTAATTTCTTGAGATATGAGTATATCTAACCATCTTAAATAATTATGAATAATCAAAGATTGCTACTCTAATGTCTTCTAAATGTTGCTACTTAAAATTTATCTTATTATTCATTCCATCAATTATAAGCTAATAATTAACGATCTCAATACTTTACTATCTCCAAAACATTCTAAATAATTAATTCCTAAGTTCAAAGTATATCTTATTCCAAAAAACAAGGCCAAAAATTCAGCTACATTATTTGTTTATTTTCCTAAAGGTTATGTGATTTCTTTAATTAATTTCATTTTATCAAATAATGCTATTCCAGTACCTGCGGGACCTGGGTTAGATTTACTTGCACCGTCAAAATAAATGGTGTATAGATTATCAGGTTAAATTGGAATAATTTCTAAAGTCTTTGGATAATAAAATAATAGATTAGCAAATTATTAATCTAGTTACTCTAATTTTACTAATCTTTATCTACTAATAGATGTCTTCTTCATTTTTTCTTCAATCTCACCTAAAATGCCATAACAATCTTTTTAGTTAATATCATTAAACTAGTTATTTACTTTATTCTCCTATTTTTAGTTGAGTTAACTATTTTATATTTTTGTATTTTCTACATTATTAGTCATTTCGAAGACATTTTATTATTATTATTAAACACTAATTTCTCTAATTAATCCATCTTTTTCACTAAACAATTAAAATGATATGATACCTTCTTTCTTTTATTAATTTGATATCAGAAATCATCATTTATTACAATTTTTCAACTTGTTTTAATTCTAATTATTATTGAACTTAATTTGCAAATTATTGTGCTTTTTCAAATTCTTTAAAATATATTAATTTGTAGCCATCTGGTTTTTCTAACTTTTTTATAGCATATCTTTCTAATTAAAATACTTTAGGTTTTAAAGAATAATCTAAGAATACAATTGCTGTTTTTAATTTCATTTAAAATATAATTACAATTTTAATCAAATATATATGTATAGAAATTATGCAATTATAGAAATTATTTCTAAAAACATACCATCTATAAATTAAATTAAAAATAATATTGAGTTAATTCTTATATGATATTTGGAAAATGATATTTTTAAATATCAAGATGTCCTATTTGTCTCATCTTCCTCAATTATCTAATTAATTGCATTAAATATATACCTTCATCTTGTTGATTCACATCCTCATCTCCTTCTCCTTCTCTTTCTTCTCTATCTTCTCCTTCTCCTTCTTCTTCTTCTTCAAGTTAATTAGGGTCAATTCCAAATAAATGTAGATTTTACTAAATTAAATATAAAATTACACTGAAAATTTCTCTGAATTAATCATTTTCATTAGCTAATTTTTCATTCTCTTCTGTAATAACTTATTTTTCATCTAACATATGCTAATATAATTATTTGAAATTTTCAATAAGTTCTTCCAATTTCTTAATTTCTTAATCTTTCTATTCTATTTCTTATACAATATCTTCTTTATCTGGATTCTACTCTTACTTTTGATTTCCTTCCCCATTTTACAATTATGTCTATAATTGATCAATTACTTAATCTTTCATATTTATATCATTTGCCATTTCTTCCATTTTTGCTTATATTTCTTCTAAATTATAATTTTAAAATTCTTAAGCGATTTCATCTATTTACTATTATTTTTCCAGAATCACTTATTCTAATTCTTACATTTATTTTTCATATTATTTTTTTTATTAATCTAATTTTTTTTATGTTTATGCCTCTGCATTCTTTAACTAATCTTTTAGTTTTTTAACATCAGTTGTAAGATTTTATGTTTTCTTCTTTTCTTCATCACCTTCTTTTTTTAAATCATTTAACTTTTTTTCCAAATCTTGTTATGATTATTTTCTATATTAATCATAAAATAAAATTACATTTTTTTTTCAACTTCTTTATTCACTTAATTTAAATAATCCTAAGTTTATTTTAACTCTTTTTATAATTGTTATCCTTATTCTTTTTCATCTTTTAATTAATTAATGAGAGATTAATTTTTTTAATCCTAAAATCATAATTTAAATGAATTACTGAATTTTTTTAAGAACTATTTTAATATTCTTCTTCTTTTTGTTCATTTTTTACTTTATTATTTTATCTTGGACCAGAAAAATTAATTTCTTTTTATGGTTATTATTGTGCTACTTTAACAACATTTTGAATTGGCTTCTAAGTTTATTGAGGAAGTTCTTATTTAATTGTAATTGGAACTTTAGACTATTATTATTATTAAGGCTATTAAGGCTATTAAGGCTATTATTTTTTTGATTAAATTTGCTAATCATATTTGTTCCCTATATTGATCGTACTAGAATTTTGTGGAGCTTTTGAATACATTTCTATTTTTAATGTGATTTCAATACTCACCTTAGTAAGGAATGATTTCTTTTTTGTGCTATTAATCAATTGGCGCTTATTTATTATGGACTGTTAGATCGCAATTGTAACATAATCTGATCGTTTATCCTAATTTGCACTATTGACATTTGATTGTTGCAGGTCTTTAATTACATTTTATGCACTTAACAAAGAATGTACTCATCAAAATTTGAATTAATAAAAATAATGATATTTTTTTTCTTATAAACAGTTTTAGCAAAATAACTTACTAATCTTACAACTCATATTCTATTCAATAAAATATCGCAATAAGATTAAATCGATGTAGTTGTAACAGAGCAATTAAATATCAGAGACTATCCTTAAGCAAAATATGTGATTGATGCTAAATTGGAATCAGAATAAAAGGGAAGCACCTGTTATGTTAAATAAGGATCAATATAATTTGGTGATTACTCAATATATAGATAAAAAATATTTGAAATACCTAATTTAGAAACAAATGATCCAGAATTATTTCTAAATATACCTATTTTGTTGAATATGGTACATATAAAAAAAGCATTTGCAATTGTGACAAGCAATAATCAAATTTTAATTTATAGAGTACATAAAAACTCATCAAACATTATAGGACATGATATTTAATTGGAAGCTAACTATTCTTTTCAACATCTACGTTAAGATGCAAAAATAATTGAACCTCCATAAATTATATACACTGATTTAACATAATATATTTATTTAATCTATAGAAATTAAATAATTGGAGGAAAAGTGAATTATGATAATTTAAGTACATTTGTACTTAGGAATATTACAAATTAAGGATTTGAAAATGATAATAATTATTTAGGCCAGGTAAAGGTATTTGGTTGGCATATATTTGTTCCAATTGGAGTTTATGGATTAGACATTTATCAATAAGAAGAAAATGGGAATTTAACTTTAATTGGTAATATGAATTCAACTACTTTTTACAATTAAATCAATAATATTAAGATAGTTGATGTAGCATTTGGAGGATATGAAAATTAATAATTTATGTATGTCCTTGATTAATTAAATGGAATCACAAGATTTATTGTCTCATCTAATTCTTCTGGACTTGCAACATAATTAGATTCAGAATTAGGTTTTATTGCTATATCTCATGGAACTACTATAGCAGAACATAATAATAGTTATATTTTAGTATTATAAGAAAGAGGTGTTATTAACACTCTAGTTGAAATAGGTCTCTATCAAAATGAATGGTTTAAAGTGAAAGTTCATTATTTGAATGGTAAATATTCAGAAATAGATATATTACCTGAATTCACTATTTTAAGAGGAAAAGATGAACATAGAATAATACGAACAGGTATTTATGATAAATTTGAACCAAACTTTACTTTCACATAAAAGGATAATATAAATTAAGAGAGATAGAATTCTTTTTATGAAGAATATGTTTTTATCCCAAGTCTAATAACAATGGATTTTTATGATGTTGATAAAGGAGCACTTAATATTAGTAATAACTTTAATTATAATATTACAAACTCATTCTTAGTTGGCATTACTTCTTAATCAATTTTATATATACCATATATCATTGAAAATCCTTATATCAGATGTAATCCAAGAAGTAATAGATCTATAGGAAGAGCTTTTGATTATAAATTAACTATTAATGCAACTCATTGTCCATAAAAAGAAAAACTGGTAGGCATTCCTCCATAATTAATATTGTGTTAATATATAGATGAATTCAATCTAAAAATAACCAATGGTGATGGCATCGTATATGATACTGAAACCTTAGCCTCTATAATGATGGGATTCATAGTGCTTTTAATTATATTATCTATTTCATTAGCTTACTTATATACAAGATACAGAATAAAGAAAACTGCCTTATAAAATGATATATAAGGATTTGGAGAAGGTGTTAATAGAGATGGATATGACATGGATCAATAGTATTCATAATCATAATCATGAAATAGCACTTATTATTATTTATTACATATTTTATTTATCATTCAGTAAAATCAAAATGTTCAATTTCTTTTTATATTATCTGTTCTACTTCTTAAATCTGATTTTCAAATACTACTTTAAGTTCTTATTATTCTTATTATTCTTATTATTCTTCTAATTCTTATTTTTGATTTTCCAATTATTCTTCTTAATTATCTTTTATTTATTTTTACTCTCCTTCTTAGTCTATATTTTCCTTCTCCTTCTCCTCCTACTCTTAATTATATTAAACTACAGTCTCTATTTTTTCATCTTCCTCTTTAATATCATCTTTTTATTCTTAAACTGAATCTTATTTTATTACTTTTTCAGTATTCTCAATTATTTCACTAAATTATTTTTAATCTTAAGTTTATTATTATTATTACTATTATTATTATTATTGAAGTAAGATTTGTTATTACTATAAATATTACTATTATTATTATAGTTAGTATTGTTATTATTATAGTTATTATCTCTCTTATTATAATTATTATATTTGTTCTTAGTCTCTTTATTATTATTACTATCTTAATTATTATTATTATTGTAATAATTACTATCCTAATAAAGCTTGTTCTTCCCATTCTGTTAATTAAAAGTCTTATTATCTTCCATTATTAATGTAAAAAAAGAATGTAAAGTTTGAAATACTAAATTATGTTAAGAAACTAAATATTCTACTTAAGATCTATTATGGTTATTCCAATTCAATTGGAACTTCTGCTCTACAAATTGGACATTATTATTAGGCTTTTAACCATCCAAATAAACATTTTAAATGAAATTTATGTTGACAAGGTAAAGATCTAGCTAAAATCAATTCTTCATGACAGATTATGCATATCTCATCTTCTTGAACATCTACAACTCTTGGAAACAAGGAATCCAAATGTTATTATATTCTTTTATATTTTATTAATTAATCTACATTCTTTTTAAGGGATTGTAATGAACCTAAAATTATTCTAATTAATTACTTTGTAAATCTGAAAATATTTAGAATAGCCAAAGATGTAAAAATATATGAAAATTGATTGTTCTAAAGTAATTCACTATCAATTAAGCACAATATAGTATTTTTACAACTTAATAAAGGATGTCTGGAATTATTTCTTAATAAAATTAAGGTTCTGTTAATTATTCTATATTATTGTTTATAAAGTATGTATATTTTTATTATAATTTCTTACAAATCAATATTAATTGAGAATATTCAATAAAAGTTTAGACTCCTCCATAAAATAATAAACTTAAGGCATAAATACCAACTTTATGTAGCATTAAAATACCAAAAAATGTTATCAGGAAGTTCATTGCTAATATTATTAAAGAAAAAATGTAAATTTATTAAAATTGATATACTCTATTAAAACTTTATGATGTTAGTGTTGATAATATCTTTTTAATTATGTTTACTGAATGTATATAATATACTCTATAGGTAGAGTATTGAAATAAATAACAAAACCAAATGGCAAGATCCAATTTATTATTTATTAAGTCATTATCAGTCATAAATATTAATGTTAATTATAATATTGGATTGCATTCATGAATAAGAGTATTCAGTTTTCCTTTTGTTTCATTCAATCCCATAAATCCAATCCATATTAATAAAATAATATACCAAGTTAATGATACAAAACAGAATGATCCACTTATTAAAACAACTCTGGCACATCTATTGTAAGCTAACCATTCAAGTATATATAAGCTATGTCTTTTACTCATATCTGGAATTTATAAAAAGGAACTTACAAAAAAACAACTTACAGCTATTACAAATAATTTGGCTATGTTTTCTGGATCTTTTATAAACTTTTAAAAAGCTATCAAGGAAACAATAATATATTTTTTAAATATTTAGAATGCTTATTTTGATTTTTATATTCTAGCTCTTTTCCTTTCTTATTTTCTTTCCTATGCATTTCTTAGACCTTTAATTCTTTTTGGTTATGTAAATTCTAATTCAAGTCCATCAAAATCGTTTCCTTCATATTCTATATCTTAAACATATTATTTACAAATTTATTAGAATGGTTCATTTGTCTATTAAACTATTTTTGTCACTTCATCAATCATTTTTTTTAATTCTTCTTAATTTTCGATTACCTCTGATCTTCTTAAAGCAGCTATTTTCTGTTTTATTAATTCAAAATTCTCTTAAAGTTATAAATGAAGTCTTTAATTTTCTTCACCCTAATTTCCTTATTATTTTGTGATATATTCATTTAGGTTTTCTTGAATTTATTAGACATGATCACAGAATTGTTAAAATTCTTCATTATTTCTAAGATCTTCAATCTTATTTTCCTAAATTTCTTATTCTTCTTAATTCATTTTTTAATATTTATAAAAATAATAATATTTCTAAAAAACATAATGTGATGATATATAAGTAAAATTAAATGATAAAGAATTTTCACTGCTATATATATTATCTAATTTATAATTAATATCAAAATATAGATGTAACATAAGTTTCTGCTCCCTTTTAATACAAATATTTTTCTATGGCCTCTAATCCCTCTTCTTTTTACATCTTTTTTTACAAATACATTAAAGGAGTAAACTTTTTTTTGTCTATTGCATTTATATCTGCACCATTCTCAATTAACATTCTTATTCATAAATTTAATAAATATACTTTATAAAATCTATTATTCCATATTTACAAGCCAAATGAAGAGGAGTTCTAAATTTATCATCAGTGCCTTCATCAGGTTTTACATTTCCATCTTTCAACAATAACTCTAATACTTCAATTGGTGGATCATGCTTTAAAAATCTAGTGGTTTGTAATAAAGTAATTAGAATTTTTTTATCTGTAACTTAATAACTATTGTCAATGAAATATCTTATTATCTCTTCATATCTATATAAAACAGCCTATTCAAATGATTCATCAATAAATATTCTTAAAAAAGGGATCATACCTGCATTTTGATTAAAAAAATTAGTCAAAGATTGGATGTCATCTTCATTAACAAATTATTTTAATTATATGCTTAAACCTATAATTGTTCTAAAGAATTCTTCATCACATTTTGATTAATCTAATAAGGCCTTTGATTAATCATAAGTCATTGGAAATCTAAATATGAGTGATTTTGTATTCATTGAAATAATTATTAATTAATATTAAGATAATTATTTAAAAATACTTCTAATTTAATTTTTGTTTATATTAATATAAATTTACAGTATTAATGAGCCTATCGCAATAATTCGATTATGAAAAATCAATATTTAAAATGATCTGTATAAGAAAACATTTTCTTAAAGATATCACTTACTTTTTATTATTATTTGAAGACTACTTAATTTTAACTTAAGTAAATAGATAAATTTATTTTTTAAAAGGAGCTAAATTCACAATAACCAAAGTATATTTTTAAGTTAAATCTTGATACCAAAATATATTGGTAATAAGAAAAATCAAATTATTAATAAATTGGATTTGAGTACAAAGGAGAAGTTAAATATTTTAATGGAAACAGTGACGAACTTAAGCAACTAAAAATATTACTAAAAAATAAAGTAATGTATCGTAAAGCTGGTGACTAATATATACCAGTCAAATAATTGGGAAGAGGAGGGTCTTCAAGAGTAAAATTATTTGTTTTATAAAGGTCTATTTAGTGACAGATAAACATAATAATAATTAGTTTGCTTCTAAAAATGTAGAAAAAAGATATTTATAAGAAGATGGTGGATTTGTACTTTTATATTTAAATAAGATTAGGATGCTTTATTTAATGAAATAAATTTGATGGCCATACTTAAACATGAAAACATTGTGAAATTAGAAGAAGTGTATGAAGGAGAGAATACATTTTATCTCATATTGGAATACTTGAAAGGTAGTTCTCTTCATGAGATGATAACAAAAGGAAATATATAACTAGGTTGGGATGAGATTAAAGTGATAATGAAAGTAATGTTATTATATAAAAAAAGTCATTATTAGCTGGAGTAGTATATATGCATTCCTTAAACATTATGCATCGAGATTTGAAACCATAAAATATTATGTTTAAGAATGAAAATGATATCAATGGATTAAGAATAGTTGATTTTGGATTGGCAACAAGTACAACAGTAAATAATTATAAATTTCCTAAATGTGGTACTCCTGGATATGTGGCACCTGAAATAGCAAATATGAAAGATCATTCAATAAAATATGGCAAACTTTGTGATATATTTAGTGTTGGTTGCATATTTTATAAATTGTAATTATTGAAAAATAAGCAATTAGAATTACAACAAAAGATTTGTTTCTTGGAAATGACTATCATGAGATCCTAAAATTGAATAAAAAATGTATGATAAATTTAGATACATTAAATATCTATAAAACACCTTAATCAGCTATTGATTTAATCAATCAAATGCTTTAAATAGATCCTAAAAATAGGATTTCTGCAGAGTAAGCTTTAGAACATCCATTTTTTACAAATGCCTATTAAGATAGAAAGTTGAAATTTTAATCTTAAAAAAAGACCTTAAATAATACCTCAAAACCTTGGCAAACTCTAACATTTAAATTAGAAAATAATGATCGATTATAATTGCCTGATACTAAGCAAATCTCAAAATAATAAGATGAAGATGATGTTGAAGATGAAAGAGCAACTATTAAATTTCCATCCATAAATAGTCCTAGATTTGTTCAATAAACAAAATTAAAAAATCTTGCTTTAATAGAAGTTTCTCCAACAGAATTGCCTAAGAAAAGTGTTTTAAAGAAGTTTTCTACTTAAGAATTTGAACATCTTACTCCAGATAGTTATTCTCCTGATTCAGAAAGAATGAATTTTAGCAATAGCCCAAAATTCAATTAATCAGAAGTAATAAAGAAAAATGCTAGTTGTTCTAAATATAATTAATAATAACAAGCAATTTAAGAAGTTGATGATGAATAAAAACTATGAATTTTTTACCATATTAAGAGTTTTTTCTTTTAATTACAATTAATATTTTTTTACTATAAATTTAGTATAATATAGAAGAATGATGATGAATCCAGTATAAGTATTTATATTAAATAAATATTATTAGACTCCAAGAATTACAAACGATAATTTAACTGATTCTGTCTCAGAAATTAGATTTGGAAATAATGATATATTTGCTACTGGAGCATGGGATGGTTATATACGCTTTTATTAAATTCTTACTTAGAGTGGTATTTAAACTTAAGTAGCTCTTGATTTTAAAAGTGTCATAGATTGTTAAGAACCGTAATATAATATTCTTATAATCTAGAGTACTTTCAATTAGTTGGAAAAGAGATATGACAATGATATTTGCGGCTTTAGCTGATAATACAGTTAGAGTATACGATATAAAGACTGGCTAGAATATAATTTTAGGATACCATGATGATTGTCCAGCAAGGTAAGTATTTTGGAATGATGACCTGTAAGTTTTGGTTTCTTTGGGTTTTGATAAAAAGTTAAAATTATGGTCACTTAAGTAGAATACAATGGGAATGAAACCATCTCCAGTTTATGAATTAAATTTGACTAGTATACCAACTGTAGGTGAGCAAGATTAAAATGAAAGAATGTTTGCATATGCTGATGTAGATTGTAAAATTAAATGGTTTTCATGGGATAAAATTAGAGGCAACTTAAATAGCAGTGTATCTAGAAATATATTTGAAGTAGAAGATTCTAAACTAGGAAATAGATCATAAATTAGTACTTTATCAATATCCCATAATTCAAAATAACTGGGATATTGTTCAGTTGATGGAAGAGGAGCAGTTATGGAAATGACTGATAGATTAGAAGGAATTAATAGAATTGTATATAAGTGTCATAAAAGAGAAGAAGACTCAAAAACATCATTTAAATCAGAAAAAATTAATACATACTACGTTGTTAATTCTCTTCAATTTAATAGTAGATCTTATGATTGGGTTAGCACAAGTTCTTCAGATAGTACTATCATATTTTGGGATTTAAAAAAGAAAAATAAAATCACAACTATACCATTTGATGCTCCGGTTATTGCAAGTCAAGTGTCTCCAGATGGTTATTTTTTGGCATATGCTACTGGATATGATTGGGGATAAGGTTTAGATGGAATTGAAAATAGATTTCCAAATAATGTTGGTGCAATATTTATAGAAAAACAATAACTATATTATGTTTGATAAACTTATTAGATGGAAATTATTTTTTTATCTCTGTAATATACAATTCTTATATTTATTCCCTATTATTTTATAATAAATCTAACAAGTTTAGCTTTAGATCTTAGTATATAATTTTACTATCCAAAATAGCAATTTCATAGTTGCTATTAGTATTTCTTTTTTTCCCTTGTTCTTTTACTATTTAGTTCTCAGAGCCTTTCAATATTTATATTATCAATTTATGTACTTTTTCAATTTTTTTATGAAATTTCTTTATGAAATTTCTTTAGTAATTAAAGAAGAAATGAATATAAATTTTATCATTCTTTTTCTGATAAATGATTTTTCAATTATTAAATATTTTGTATTTTGATTGTTTTTATATTAATTTAATAAACTTTTCCAAATATGGGATCATCTTTTTGTTTCTAAGCTACTTAAAAATCAAGAGATGAACTGACTTTAATAACCAAGAAACCATATAAATTAAATGGACCTCCTCATTTATTCAAACCAACACCTATAGTAAATATTTTAATATTTGATGAACAAATTGAGAAAGAGGAATCACCATTAATTGAAATTATAGAACAACCAAACAAAACATTAAGCGATCAATAATTTCCCTATATAGCTCAATTATCAGAAGAAATTGATAGCTCATCATAAAACCTATGGATAAAAAAAACTTATGTTATTTAAACTATTAATGTATCTAATTATAAAAATGATGAAAATAATAATAAAAACAATACTTCTTAATAAAATAATTCCCTTAAAGAACTCAATAAGTCAATAGGAAAAACTAAGAAATAGAAAGAAGTTTCAATTTTTTCTCACTAATAGGGATCAAATACTAATGTAAATTCCGATAAAAAGTATCTTTAGACTAAGTGCCAAAATAGGAATAAATGATAACAGATTATAATTTACCTAAAATTATTTTTGACTATTATAAATTCATTTCTAAAGACTTTCATTATTCTAAATAAAATCGTAACAAATAAATTAGAAACTTTCAGATTATGTCTTCATATGTATCTCTACTCTTCTATTCTTTAAAAATAAAGATTATTTAATTAGATTATTGTCTTCAATTATAGAGATTAATACTTATTTTTTTATTTTAATTACAGTTTCATGTTATAAATATTTCACGTTAATAGTTTATGATATAAATATTCCTAAACATTTAATTAAGAAATACCCATAAAATAACAGATTCTAATTTATTTATTTTTTGATACATTATTATATTTTATCTAATTAAGTTTTACAATTCATTAATAATATTGATAAAATATATATGAGTGTTATTTAAAATACTTCTTAAGAAATTAGAATTAATTATCTTTAGACAGATTTAAAGCAACTATCAACAAATACAAATTTATATATGCTTTAATAAAAAGATGAAATAGCTACGTTAAATGAAAAGATAAATCATCTAATAAATTTATAAAGTCAGAATACTTCTGTATATAATGATTCTATTGTTAGAGCATAAATACTATCCAGGAGAAGTTGAATTAAAGAGTAGAAGAAATTTTTATGTAACATGAAACAATTCTTATTAATAAAATAAAAGAAATTGAAGAGTAAAAATTATTGTAACATGAGGAAGAAATAAAAAAGAGGGAAGAAATGTTCAATAAATTTATATAGCTTGATTAACAAGTAGATAAATTAGATAAAAAATTGGAATTAAAGGCCAACGATAAGTTTATAGTTAGTACAATATAAAACAATCTAATCAATAATTAATTATTACAATAAACGTTGATTGAAAAATCAATTAAATTAATAGATGATCTATTGAAATAAAAAATTGAGGAGATTTAAAAATGGACAGATGAAAAAATTTAATAATAATATTACTAGATATAAAACTTTTCAACTTATCTCAGAAAATCAGAAAGAGTAGTTGAAGAATTATAAAGTGCTATTACACTAACCAAGAATTCAACAATAGAATTTGAAAAAGAATTTACTTAATAGATCAATGAAATTTCTTAAAAAAATTAAATATTTAAGGACACCATTCAAATGTAAACTAAAGGGTAATCACTCTTAATTATTTTAGAATGACGACTTAGAGTACACAATTAAAGAAATAATTTGATCAATTAGAATAAACCATTAAAAGTGAGTTCAATAATATACAATAAAAGTAAGAACAAATTTAATCATAAATTTAAACTGGGCTTGATTCAATGAATAATTATATACAATTTTGTTTGAGTAGTTCAGAGTAAAAAGTGTTCTCTTTATGCAAATAAGAAGATAAAGATCTTTTAGAAAAACTTACAAGCTAGTTTGAGAATCAATTTAATACTATTCAAGAAAAGACAATCTATTTAGAACAGGAAATAAATACTAAAGCAGAGGTTTGTAATTAGACTAAAGATAAATTAAATAATTTCTTAAAAAGTTAATAGGTTCATTAAAGGTTATATCAAAAAAAAGATGGAATGCCTCAATACAATTAGAAATCAAGTACAAAGGATTAATTATCAGTCATTGAGAATTTATTTAGATATATTTCATAGATATATACTTAAATACATAAATCTATTTAAACACCAGAGAATGACTAATTTTAAACTATTCAAGAATCTACTAGACATTCATAATCTTGTTCTTAAGTTATACTAATTGCTGAACAATCAAATTCAACTTAAAAAATAAATGTATCTCCAAATAAAAGTCCGGAAAGAATAGAAAAATTAATAACAGAAAAATATGATATTAAAGACTAAAGAACCTAAATATCATCTTTAGATAGAAATAATTGTGAGATTAATAAGGATAAAAGTCCATATGCAACATTAGAAAAACCAAATAAAGTAGATAAAATGGGGGATGAAATATTTAGTGACTCAAAATTGTAAGAATCAAATCGTTATCCATTATTAGTAGTTGGAAAAAGTATAATTATCTATTAATCTTAGCTTAATTATTGGATATCAGACCTTAACAGGATTTAATGTCATTATAATAAAAGGTTAAAAAGGTTCAAAGTATTTTAGGAGTAGACTTACTTGGTTAAAGGCAGCATAATAATCCTTATTAGGCTCAGAGATGTAATTCTGCATAAAAAAGACTTCCTAAAATAAGTTCAAAAAATTTAAACTTTAGCATTGATTGAAATGAAATTTATATTTATCAACATCATCATCAATACTTTTAAATATGTTTTAAACAAATTAACTAACTTAAGAATAAACTATATTAATAAATTTAATTGTCTACATGCTGAATTTAAAGAAGCATTCTAAAAAAGATGTGGACTCTTTAATTGAGTCAATGCTTAGATTGATTGAATACATGAATAACAACCCTTCTATAAAACGTTAAATTTTCGAATCATTCAATTAAGAAGACTTATAGAAAATTTTGAAGAATTTGAATGAAAAAAATAACATTCTTCTTAGTAAAGTTTCTTGCATATTTTTATGTATTGTACTTTAGAATGAAGAGAATTGTGAAAGTTTCATGAGACTTTGTGATTTACTTCCAATTAATTCTAAGATTGCTTTAAATGGTATTCCTGAAAAAATGAGTTAATACATAACAAGTGATTTGTTATAAAAGCTGAATTAGGTTTAGCCCTCTGAAAATAGTTTATGTTGGTTCTATACATTATAAATGGCTAAAGATAAAGTACCAAACTTAGACTATTTTTAACTTAACACAAGAGAATTGAAAAAATCAATTAATGATTTTATCGATCCTTCTGAATGTATGATTGGAATTACTTATAGAAAGTTTCCATTAAAGCCTCTCTAAGCAGACACTATGAACTGGAGTAATAGAAATGAGATTCATCATAAAATGAATATTTCTCCTGTGAGCAAATAAATGGCTTCATTGATCTTGCCTTTGAAAGAAATTAATAATCCAAAATATTACTAAAAATACGCAGCAAAGTCTATCAATCAACCATAGTTTAAGAACATACTTTCAAATACAGCTAGAGCAGACAACTCTTATGATAAGCATTAACCAAGATCAGAAATTTTGAAGAATAGGTATTCATGATGAAACAATTCTATTTGAATTTAAAGTTTGTATCTATAGATGATTAATTCTATATCAATATAAATTAAGACTTAAGCTTTCCTTGAATTTAAATTTTACAATAAATACCTATTATTAAAATTATTATAAAGAAATATGGACATTAATTAGAAGAGAAAGTTAAAAGTCAAAACCATTTCTTAATAAGTATTTGAGCTTGAAGTACCACAAGATGTATTCAAATATAAAAATAAACTTAGATTACGATTGCAGACTTAAAAAAAGAAATTTTTACTAAATCTTAAGTTCCAATAGATAGATAAAGATTGATCTTTTTGGGAAAAGCTCTTCTAGATAGTCAAAAATTAGATGAAATAAGTATTTAACTATATCAAACCATTAGTTAAGGAGGATGATTAAACAATTCATTTGATGGCCATTACTAATCCCCAATAAGCTCAATAATAACCAAATTAAAATTAAACCTAATAGTAATAATAGAGAATGTAATTTATGCCTGGTATTCAAACAACTACATAAATTCATATAGGAGCAGGAGGTAAGTCAATTATCTATATCTGTATTAGATGGCTAGCCCTTTATGCCACCTGAATTAGCTAATATTCTATAAATGTTTGGTCCACCAATGGCAAGGTCCTCATAATAATAATAGCCTTAATAATAGCCTTAGTAATAATAAGCTCAAGCTACTCAATAGAGTTAATAACAATAATAATAATAGTAATAATAATAATAATAATCATCATAACAGGCTTAGTCAAATTAATCTAATCTTAGGCAATAACAATAAATGCCATAATAATAAAATTTACCATAATTATAATAAGTAACTCTATTGCCAAATAATTAAAATGCGGTTGGAATACATCTTCCTTAAGAATAAATTCAATAATTAAATAACTTACTTGGCAATTTTTATTAGTCTCCATTACTTGGATTACAATTTTAATTACCATAAATGACTGAGCATAGAAACAATGTTACTGTTTTAGGTCATTATCTTCATTAATTATGTTTTCTTATTTAAAGATCTCTACCAATATTGCAAAGAGTATCTGATCTTTTAATGAGGGAACCCTTTTTGGCTTCTGAAAATGAAAGAAGAGAGACAATGTAATTAAGCAGGGAATCAGCTACCATTGTGTAGTCGATTAATAGAATGACCAGTGACTTGTTTTCTACTTTGCTTTAATTTTTGGTTCTTGGATCAACTCCAGGATAATTTTAATTATAAGTCCCTACCTAATTATTGTAAAATACTCAACATAATCATGGGGTTATCAATATACAACATCAGCACATTACTAGAAGTCCATAATAACAATAATCTTAATAATAGTAAAATCAATAAGCCTAATAACAACATTAAAACTAATAATAGGAATAGTAGTAATAGTAGTAGTAATAATAATAATAATAATAATAATAATAATAATAATAATAATAATAATAATAATAATAACCATAATAATAATAGCAAACTTAATAAAACCTATTAAGCTCAATAGGATAACTATTGAATTAATTCTCCTAAAATCCAAATATATAATAAAATAATTAACAATAGATTTAAGTTGAATAATAGGGAGATTAAATTATTATTGATGCTTAAGTTTTGGAAATTGATGCTGGAAGCGAATTAGAGTCAAATTAAGAAGGAGATCAATAATAAAATAACAATACTTTAAATGCTCTCAATAATTTAGTCAAGTATATATTGTTATTAATGATATAGCAACCTGATTAATTTAGAATAATAGTAAAATCAAGTTTAACCACAGTAATAATTTTAATCTCCATAAAACTAACAACCATAAGCAAACGATTAATAATAATAATAGCCATAGAATACTTAAAACATGCCTCAATAAGCTTAATCTATGATGTCAGGTTTACTTGGAAATCTTGGCCTAGGAGGTTAATAAGGAGGAGCTAATTTATTTACGATGACCTTACAAGAACTTATGATGTAAAATTATGCAAATAAAATGGAAGAAGGTGAAATTGAAATATTATAAATATTTTCTTAAGTGAAAGTAGGAGATATAATGGCTGCTTAGGTTTCAGGCAATTATTCATTTTTGGATGGATTACAAGGAAACATTAAAGAAAATTTACATAATTTAATTGGAAAATTTGAAGGAAGAATTGAATTAATTGAAAAACTGGCAAATTCCTTTTTATCAACAGTAGTTCCTAAAGGAAATCATCAACATTTAATAATCGAAGGATTTGAGCCAAGAATAACAGCTTCAGAAGTTCTTGTAAAGCATATCAAATAATTTTTCATGATTATTGAAAAAGACTATACAAATAGTGTTGAAAAATTTAGTGATGCAATGGTGAGTCAATTCTTTAAAATGATTGGAGAAACAGCATATGAAGTATCAGAAGGATTAGTTCATGGTCTTGAAGATTACAAATAGATTATTTAGTATTTATTATTTTAATATTTAGGGCTAACGTGGAAGATTTATTAAGAAAATCTATTGGTCCAGAAATTGCTGTAATGTTTGGTGGTATGTTATTTATGATGCTTTGGAGTATGATTGAAAGATCTTATAATTAATTTAAAAAATCTCTTGAATAATAATAGACTATAATATCATAAGAAGAAGTTTTAACAGAAGAATAAGTAAGTCAAATTGAAATATATTATTATTAGTTATTGAAAGAGATAAACGAGGCCAGTTAAGCATGTAAACAGAATATTGAAATTAATTTTTCTAACGATTATAAAAAAGGAGATCCAGGCTATAAAGATTTCGATTGATATATATGAAATTTGTACAAGAATATCAACATAAATTTATCAACTTGTAAAAAGAATTATTTTGAATATACTAAGTTTATTATTAAATAATCTGGTTGGTTATGAAAAGAATATTGTAATAAGATTAATTCAATAAATGAATACAAATCATCCAAAAATAGCTTTTGAAAGAGAAAAACCCTTATTTGATGGCTTTTATGAAATTGATTTTATTTGTTGCTTTTTAAAGAACAAATATTTTTGTGTGTTATAAAACAAGCTATTCTCATCTTCTGGTAATTCTTAGTATTTCTTTTTTAATTTTAAATCGCTAATTTCTTTCTATAGTCTTTCAATTTTTTCGTTAATATTCATTTATTTAATTTTTAATTATGAACTTTTAATTAGCTTATTCCTAAGGATTTTTGGAATTACTATTTCTTATCCTAAATCCTTCCTATAAATTAATCTTATACAGATGTCTAATGTTATATTTTGCATATAAAGCTGATCACTAATTTTATAGGAATAATTCACTTCAAAATATTAATAAGAAAACAAAGTTCAATTTGGAAATTTAATAAATACTTATAACATTTTGCTTTTTCATAATGTATCCCTACCCTCATATAATTTTGAAAGAATTCATAAGCATATTATTTATGCATTTATTGGTGTAATAATATCCAAAAATGATAACATTTTGTGAATCATATGCATTATCATAATATATAATTGAATATTTTTAGTTTAATGGATCAGATATGTTTGAATATTTATCAGAGTTAGTTTTAATGCTATCAATAGTATCTTTTATATTAATTGTACTCATGCATAAAATACCTATAAAAGAACTTGCTTTTGGATTTACATTTATTGCAATTTTTAAAATAAATTTTTTCTCTATATACCATTACTTATAATATAGAGGACATAGTTTAACAATTTTAATTAATGAAATAGCTACATAAGAATTTGGTAAATATTTTTTTTTATAATTTCTTGGATTGATGATGATGATTCCAATTAGTTATCTAAATTTGAAGAAAATTATTTAAAGAAAACTATTTCATTTCTAGATATTTTTCATTATATTATTAGGAAATTACTTGAATATTAATTATACTAAATTGGCCTTGGCAGTATTTATATGGTTTTTCATTGTTTTTGAGGGATTGAGATAATATTATAGAAATGATATAGAGATTCTTAAAAAATATTCTAAATTTTTGTTATCATTTTGTGACAAAAGAGATTCTGAACAATTAATAATAACTCAAATATATTTATTGATAGGTGTTTCACATTCAGTATTTTTTAGTAATACAAATAAATTTATTGGGTATTATTTAATATGATTCTTTTAGGATTATAATTTTAGGAGTAGGAGATGCATTTGCTGCTATAATTGGATCTTAATTTGGAAAATTAAAATACTAAAATTAAAGATCTATTGAAGGAACAATTAGTTTTATACTTGGCTGTTCTATTGCAAACTACTTATTGAATGGAAATGTTTAATTTTGGATAATAGCTGCAGCAATAGAAGCTTATACAGCATAAATTGATAATTTGATTTTACCCAAAATTTAACTTAATTAAATTGTTTAAATGATTTAATTATGAAGAGACATTATGTATATGAAAATTGTATTTATATATACCTGGAATACATATAATTAAGTCTAAATCCAATAATTTAATTATATATTTTTGATATTCATAATTTATCGTTTTTATGTTATTACTATTATATTTGTTATCATTAGATAATATATTTAAATGTGTAAATATTAATAAAAATACTTAATCAAACACATTATGATTATAAATATTCTAAAGGTTTTATTTTTGATATTATTTTTTGTCTGATTAGTATAATTATTTAATTAATTTTTTTAAATAATATGTCAAATAAAATAGAAGAAGAGAAAGTGCCAGCCTAACAACCACAACAAATACAAAAAATTTTTGATGAAGACGATGACGATTTTGAAGAATTTGAATAAGAGGGTAGCAATTTGTGAATTATAAATTATAGATTTGGAAGTGAATCATGATTTGAAAATTGATATCAAATAATGGAGAGAGGATTGGGATGATGAAGATTTGACAGATGAATTTTCAATTTAATTGAAATAAGAATTAGCCCAAAAATGATATATAATATTAAAAATTATGGACTTTTATTAAATCGCAGCTAGAAATTAGTTTAATTCCGATTATGCTGATTATGACATCATTAATATTGAATATGCTGGAAAAGATTATCCTGAATACGAATAAGACATTAAATAAGATGAATATGAAGAGAATCTTACAAATTTACCAAAAGAATATTTAGATAATTACCAACATTAATAAGAGAACTTTATTTATTATAAAGTGGAGTTGAATGATTCTATATATGGATTAGAATTAAAATTTGAAATAAGGTATTTTTCATAATTCACATCGATTAGTGCAATCTAAATATTAAGATTAAACAATTTATCTGAAAATTCTATATATCCAGGAATGACATTAAAGATACCTTTAAAACTAACTCTAGGTAAACCTATAGAACAGAATTCAAGGAAATCTGATTCCTCTACTTATTAAGCCTTATATATTACTCAGATTGGGGCTATATTTGGTTAATTTGAAATAACATCCTCTTTTGTGGCATTTGAGCCTGAAAAACATTGTAAGTAAAATGATGAAATAATATTCAATGCTTAAATACGAGATATCAACAATTTATATCTTTAAATTCTATTGAAACATATAGTTTTAGTAGAATAATAAGAATTATCTTAGTTTTTTCAAAAGAATATTGCATTAAATAAAAATAATGTTATTACAATTATTGCATAAACAAAGAAATAAAAAATTGTTGTTTTAAAACTAATGGAAGAAAATAGAATAGATGAATTTTTAAATTTAATTAATTAGAAATTGCAAGAGTATTATAAAAATTCAGGAAAAGAAAGTATCAATAGTTAGAGTACATCAGAATATTATGATTAAAAAACTATCATTCCATATCATTTTGAAATGGATAGCTAGGTGTAAAATATTGAATAACCGAAATGTATTTAGATTTATTATTATTAGAGGTTATATGTAGAGACTCTTAATAAACATAACTAGAATCCAAATCAGAAATCGTAACAAGAGACAAATTCATAAGTATTTCGTCCCATTTACCTTTTTTATTTAAAGGTTAAAAATGGTAATGTATTTATTCATCTATTCAACATGGTTCGTCAATTTTAACCTTAATGAGAAAAGCAGAAAATAATTTTCCATCAGTCATTTTAATTAGAGATTTAGACTCCTATTTATTTGGTGCATATTTATCAGATGGCATCAAGAATAGTTTTGGAAAATTTTATGGAAATGGTGAATCTTTTTTATTCACTTTCAAAAACAGTTCTGATATAACAGTTTATAAGTGGACTCATATAAATAATTATATTACATTATGTGATACAGATGGATTAGCTGTAGGATGTGGAGATAAATATGGTTTATTTATCAACTCCGATATATCTAGTGGATATAGCTGTCATTGTGAAACATTTGATAACGAAGTGCTGTCAAAAAATAACAAATTTGTTATAGAGAGATTAGAAATTTGGAGCATAAGTTATAATTGATAATTATTGATATATGCTTAAATTATAATCAGAAGTTTTTTAAGATATTGAAAAAGTCTTACGGTACTTTGCTTTACACAATTATCTTTCTTTTATTTTTTTAATTTTAATTTCTAAATATCTTTTTTAGATCACAAGTATTTAGTAATAATAAGTCTAATATTCTTTCTGTAGACTAGGGATGTTCTTTTTATACATCAATTTTTATTTTATTAAGGTCTTCTAAACATTTCTCAATACTAAAGTTATTTTATTTTGTATTTGTATTTTCAGAGATTGCTGGCAACATAGGCACCTTGTTTTTATCAAGATTATTATGTTAAGGTGATTATTTCCTATTCAAAACTGGGAGAGAATATCTTTTCGATTATTTTTCTAAATCGTAAGTATTCTAGAAAGGGTTCTAAGAAGAATAGTTATTATATTTACAGAACCTCTTTTAGAACTTTTCCAATAATGATTTTATTATCTGCCATTTATCGATTCTCCTAAATGTAATATAAACTTTTTTCTAATGTTTTTATTTTCTTGAATTCTTCCAAACTTACATCAATTGAACTGTTATATTTGATGTTATATCCACTCACATCCCTGTTCAATTTTATTGTTTTATTTTTGATTTGATGTGGTTAACTGACTTTATATATCTAATGAATAGTAGTTTTATCAACTGACTTTCTAGGACTTAAGACAGGATGTTAAGTGTTTACATGAACAGAGTATTTGTTATCATATTAAATTTGAGTTTTATCAATGGAATTTCTTAAACGAAGAGCTAAGCTTGATCTCATTGTATTACTGTAAAAATTTTAAGTTTATATATATCAATTAATTTACTTTAATGATTAACTAAGTACTCTTAAATTTCAATTCTTTTATATATTCAATATAAGTTCTTTATGGTAATTTTCTAAATTGTATTTTAATTAACATATTTCTATCCTAATTAATAAATCATCACCATAATAGTATTCATTTTAGGATTACAATTATTAGATTCATACCCTTTATGTATTTTATGCAATACTTTTAGTTCAATTATATTGTTTTTAATAAAATTATAGTACATCTAATCATTTTATAGAATTATAAGGGGATTTATGATAATTATTTAAATGGATAATTATATAATAATTGATTTTATTTTATAATTTTTATGAATTCCACTTAAGGAGAAGGTAATTCTTTATTGAAAGATTTGGAGAGAATTAAAAAAAAAACTAGGATATCTAATAAAATAATAAATGGTTAGTTAGATTAAATTATTGCAGAAATTGAGGAAGCAAAAATACACAATGACTACTCTTAATTAAAAGATAAATTACAAGTATAATATTTATTAAGACAGAATTAAAAACCATTAACAAAAATAAAATAAACAAATAATGAATGTTATGCTTACATTTCGAAGTTAGGTAAAAATATGGATAAATTATATAAAAATAATTTATAATATGGACAAGAACATGTTGAATTGAATTAGAAAGTCTTAACAGAAGTGAACAAATTATATTTTGATATTTAGTTAATAAAGAATCATCTTCTAAGGGATGGAGAGTTTGAGGCTTATGAGATCTTAGTAAAAGAATCAGGTTCGGAGGAATCACATTTTCATTAATTCTTTGTTGAAGCCTAGAATATTGTTAATGATATAAAAGAAAGAAAATTAGAGTCAGCCATTATGTGGGCAGAAAAAAGAGAAAAAAATTCTATTAACAATCTTCTTTATGAATTGTTGAAATAAAGAGTAATTTAAAACTTATACTTCTAGATTATATAATTAGTATAAACTGAAGGTATTAATGCAGCAGTTTAATTTATGAGAAATAACTCTTCATTTTAAGAATAATGTTAAGGTAGATTATATGAAATTTGTTTAATTACATATTCATTCCTTTTATGGCCAAATGTTGAAAATACAAAATACTACTATTTATATGATGATGAGAAAAACTGGCCAAGAATTCTGAATCTATTTTTAGATGTTGCTTCCAAATCTTAAAGTATTCACAATATTTAGTCTAGATATTTTGACTAAATCAGAGATTAGAACTGTGTTTTCAGCTGGTTGTTTAGCTATGCCTAAATTAATTAAATATAACTAAATCACAAGACGTAATATATTAGACTTAATAAAACAGATAGATCTTCAGAGGTACTTACAAATGATATCCCGATAGATATTGAAATTGGAAAAGAATATAAATATCATTCATTCTTTGTATGTCCTGTTTCCAGAGAAGTCACAAATTCTGATAATCCTCCAGTGTTGTTAAAGTGTGGTCATGCTATTTCTAAATTATCAGCTCATAAAATTATAGCAAACAAATCTAAATTTAAATGTCCCACCTGCCCTGTTGAAACAAAAGGTGTTGATTTGCCTGAACTTATATTTATTTGATACAATCCTTAAACTTGGATTTTTATTAGAATTAATATATAATATAATAATTTCAAATGGGTAAACCGTTAACAGCAGAGCTTATAGTTCAAAAAACAAAAAATGATCAATTATTCCAAATTAAAAATCTAAATTTATGGGGGAATGACATTGACGATTTGAAAGCATTAAGACAATTACCAAATTTAGAAGTGCTTTCATTATCTGTGAACAAAATTTCAACTCTCAAAGATATAGGATGTTGCCAAAAATTACAAGAACTCTATCTCAGAAAAAATTGTGTAAGTGATATAAAAGAATTGAGATATTTGGTACATTTACCTAATTTAAGAGTTTTGTGGTTGTAAGGTATTCATTTCAAAAATTACCTTAGACAATCCTTGTGCAGATCATCCTAATTATAGAGAAATAGTAGTCAAATACTTACCAAACCTTGTCAAACTTGATAATACAACAATAACAAATGAAGATAGATAGAATGCATAATCTGTCAATATTTTAGAAGATGATTTTGAAGAATAAACTTAAAATAGCAATATTTTGAATAGACCAAAATCTAGTTTAAAAGAATCTCCTAAAAAATAACCATTTGTTTTCAATCAACAAGAATAATAAAGACCTGCAACTCCTGAGATCAATTCAAATTAATAAAATATCTTAAATAATAATAAGAATATAGAAAGAAATGAAAATATACTTTGTGCTGTGCTTTCTTTAATTAAAGAACTTGATGATAATTCTTTGGAAGTTGTTAAGAAAGATATAGATAGAAAAATACAGAAAAATAACCTTAAGCGAATTCTTTGAATTAATATAACAGAGCTCATTATTCATTCCTTTTTTTTGCTAAAACTACATAATTAATTATTAAGTTTACTTTTTAATTTGATTGCATTGAGTTATTGGTCTTCTTCAGAATCCTATTCATTTGGAGATTGCTTTTCAATTTAATTGTTTTCTACTTCTTTATCCTTCTTTTCAACATCATCAATTTTCTGTAGTTATTAGGTTTTTAGTAGTGCTTTCATTTGAGCAATGAAATCCTATTTACTCTATAAAGGCAATTACACTTTCGATTAGTCATCTATAGGAACAATATTCTGCTATTAATCATCTTGGTTAGGTTGTTCCTAAAACTAAGACTCTTGATTTGTCTATGAATTTTGCTGGATATTGTCATCTCTAATTTATTCGTTACCTTTTTAAATTTATTACTAGTTATTTTTGTTGTTTTTAATTTGTTCATTTTCATTCTCAATCTCCATATTGGATTTAATCATACCTCTATCTAAATATTGATCTTATTCTTTTTTTGAATTTAGATCCTCAGTTGATTTGTCCTAATCATTTTTTTATTAATCTTTTTCTTTTATGTTTTCTTTTATTTCTTTATCTCTATCTTTATCTTTCTCATTCTCCTTATCTTTCTCTCTTTCTCTATTACTTTCTCTTTCTCTTTCCTTCTCTTTTTCCTTTTCTTTTTCTTTTTCCTTTTCTTTCTTTTTTTATTTTTTTGATAATTTTTTATCATTAGACTTACTTCTTGATCTACTTCTAATAAATAGTAATTATATATTTACTTCTTTTTCTTTTTTTTATCTTCTTTTTTCTTTTCTTTATCTTTATTTTTCTTTTTTTCAGATTTATTTTTTTTATCTTTACTTTTTTTTTCTTTCGATTTACTTTTCTTTTTAATACTTTTTTTTTCTTTATTATTATTAGGTGATGGATCCTATTTTTCTTTATTATTTTGAGTCTATTCTTATTGAGTTAATAGAGGTTATTAAGATTATTATTATTAGGATGGTTAAAGAGAATTAGATTTTTTTGTTTCTAAAGGTCTTTCAATCTTTTCGGGAATACCATAGATTTCACTATGTTAAATTACATAAGCTACTCTATTGGCTTTAGCTAAGATTCTTCTTGCTTATCTAAAATCCATTTTTTCAAATTCATAAATATTATAAATGGTGGCAGCTACTTACTCTATTTATACTAAAGTAGCTTCTAACAAAATCCACCATGGTTAAGTTGGCATAGGATGATTACAGACCCTCAATGCTAAATACAATGCTCCTGCTGCAATAACTTAAGGTGGAAAATGTACGCATAAATCAGTCATGTATGAATCGTTCAAGTAATACCAAGCTTTTTGAGCTACCTGCTTATCGACCTTAATAAAATGATAAAATGATTCTATGAACTTATGTGGATGATCTGAAACTTTAAATAATTCAAATCCGAGTTCCTTTAGAATTAGCTTTTCTTATTTAATTATGATATCCCTAGACATAAATAATCATTATACAATGGAGCTTATTTTTGTTTTTGAAACGCAGAGCTAAATGCACCTGCTATATACCATGTTTTTAATAATGTCTCTTCAACTTTGCCTGCCAAATACAATGAAGCCATTGAAATTTCGCGGTAATCAAAATCCACGAAAGAATTCCTAAATATTTTGACATCATTAGTAATACTTAGCAAAAAATCTATGAAATATTACTAAGCTTGTAATGGCTGTTGTTAATGGTAACTTTAAGTGATTGCAGGCTTGAAAACAAATTTAAGCACCATGCATTCTAAGGGCCTATTCATCCTCATAACTTAAACCATCTGCTTAAGTTGGACTTTAAATATCCATTGGAATGTAAATATTTTCATGTCCTTCTGGGGTTATTGTTTCAAGTGATAAATCAGAGCTATGTAAAAATCTTTCTTTTAAACGATGAAATAAATATTTTTTTTCATACTACTCTTTTGTAAGGCCCACATTTTATTCTATACTCAAAATTTTTTGACGGTCATGACTTTTGGATGACATTAATTTTCTTTATTTAATAAATTATTATTAAACAATATATTTATTTTAAGCAAAAATCCCTTCTTTTTTGCTAGACAATAATTAAGTTAATTATTTATAGAAAAGATCAGTTTCTATTAATTAGTTTTATTATTCTTCTTCTACTCATATTATATTACTTCATAAAAAACAATATGTTATAGAAAATTTCTATTTCCAATCTGTTTTGTCCAACACCTTATCATCTTTTGAATGCAATCCATTATTATATGGATGATTTTAACTTTGTTCTTCTGTTTACCTTTAAAGTAAGCTAAAATCAGCATTACCTCTTAGAACTTAACTACGTGGTTTTTTTTAGAATAACCTAATTATTACAGTAGGAAAGATTTTTTTTATATCCTTATTGACAATAAAATTAAATATATATGAGATAATAAATTGATTAGATGCGTGAAAATAAAATCAGTAAGGTTTTGAATTATTTTTTAATAAAAACCAAAATTGACTTTTTGGCTTTAAGAAAGTAATTTATATAAAGAAATTCTTCAATAAAGGATATTCTTAATGTGGATAGTTTTATGAATGAAATTAGATTATGTTTGAGAATAATTTGATTTCTAAAAGATTAGTTTAGAATGTATATGAAACCTCAATATATTAGATTTTCGGTTTATTTGTTTAGATGTAACTTAATAAGTATTTCCACAAATTAATCATTTAAAAATGAGAATTTTACTAAATTGTGATATATATTATACCAATCCATTGATAAATATTAGATCTATTTAAAAATAAAATCATTCAAATTAGTTTTATAAAATATTGATATTTATTAATTTATCAGTTCTAATTTATATCAAGAGATGTTATTAAATAAAGGTAAGAATGCCAAGATATTTTATATCTTTATCAAATAAAAATTAATATATCAGCTAAATTATATGAGATCTATAAATATCATTAGTAAATAATATTACATTAAAGCAAAGCTCAAACTTAAAATGAAGTTCATATTAGAACAGAATAAATTCAAGATTCTAATAAAAATTTCCACAATATTAATTTGTTTTATTTATAAATAGAAAAAGGCTTCAGAAATTAAGATCAAAGAAATATAAAAAATATGAAAAGTCCGTTTGAACATTAAATTTAAAATTTAAGCATTTTAAATTAAATAAGATTATAAATTCATTACAAAATTAGTAATTAAATAGCGAGTATATATTGGTTTTTTTCTGGGTATTTAATTTTTATTTATTTGCAAATAAATTTTATTTAATCATGTACCTTTCAGCAAGAACACAAGGTAGATTAGCAAACTTAATCATCACAATTTCAGAAGGAGAAAAGAAAACAGAGATGGTACGTTAAGTGTTAGCAGAACAAAAGATGTTTGAACCATATACTGCCTTCAGAAGATTGGATTAACTGAGAACAGGGGAATTAACTGTTTCTGACATAGTAGAGTTCTTAGCAGATAATAAAATTTATCCTACTAAGGCTCAATCTGATTATCTCTTTAGGAGACTCGATCTCAATAGAGATGGAAGAATTACTTATCCTGAGTATTTTATTTTGTAATGTGATTAGTTTCGTTAAAGCAATTTTGCCTAAAGAAGACTCTAGGTTGAGACAAATTGCATCCCTTAGAGACAGTTATTACATTGAAGTTAATATGTTATTACCAACAGAAGTAGAGTGGGGACTTTCTAGAGTATTCTAATAGGAAATTTAAAACTATAAGTAATGATATAAGTTAAAATTTAGTTCAATAACTGCTGCCTAAGAAATATTAACAACTAGTGCTGATTTTACATCTTTAGATGCATTTAGATGCATTGATTAAGTATATTTGGGATATATTACAATTGATACGTAATTAAATTTATAATAAATGTCAGTCTCTAAGATTTTTTAAGATAAAATGGAGCTAAATTATCATTTGATGAATTGACTGCCTTTTTCAGAGTTGTTGATGCAGATGAGGATGGAAGAATATCATACTCAGAATTGTTAGAGTCTTTAACTTTTGTTCCAGATTTCTTCCAGCAAGAAAGATAAATAGCTAATGAATTAAGAAGAAGTAGAGAGAGAATCATTTAAATCGAAAGAGAAAGAGAAGTCTTAGATGATTTAAAAAAAAGTAGAGAGAGAGTTGAGGAACTCAGAAAAAGCAGAGAAAGGTTGGAATATATGTAGGATTTAAAAAGAAGTAGAGATAGAGTTGAGTAATTTGATGAATTAAGAAGGAGTAGAGAACGATTGGATGATCTTAGAAAAAGCAGAGAAAGATTAGAGGACTTAAAGAAAAGTCGTGAAAGATTAAGCTAATTGGAGGAACTAAAAAGAAGTAGATAGAGAATGGAAGAATTAGAAGAATTAAAGAAAAGTAGAGAAAGATAAGCTTAAATTGATGAATTAAAGAAGAGCAGAGAAAGACTTGAAGATTTAAGGAGAAGTAGAGAAAGATTGGAATAATTAGAATAGGAGAGAAAGAATTAAGATAAGATTGAAGAACTCAGAAAATCAAGAAGTAGAATTGAAGAGTTACAAAAACAAAGAAGAAAAATGGAAGAATTAAGAACAAGTTAAGAGAGATTAGAATAATTAAAGAAACAAAAAGATGAGATTGAATTAAGAAGAAGTCAAGAGAGATTAGAAGATCTAAGAAAAAGTAGAGAAAGACTAGAATAAATTGAGGTTTTGAGATAAAGCAGAGAATAATAAAGAACATTGGAAGAATTAAGATAAAGTAGAGAAAGAGTTGAATAGTTGAGAAAGTCTTAATTGAGGATTGAGTAATTAGAAAATGAAAGAAAAGTTCTAGAGAGAAGTAGATAATTAGATAGAGTTGAAAGAGAATTAGAATATGAACGTTAGAGAAGTAAAGAGAGATTGGAAAGGTTAGAAATAGAAGCTGAGTTGGAAAGAAGAGCTAGAGATAGAGCATTAGAGTATGAGTTTGCTACATAAAGCAACTTTGTTCAAAGTAGAATATATGATACTCCTAAGAGATATAAATGATATAACATATCAATTTTAACATAATTTTTGGATCAATTTTTTAACTATTGTAATACTAAATTGCTTAATTTAAATTGTATACAGATTTTGCATTTATAAAATCAAAATCAATAATTTTTAAATTATCATATAAATCTTATTAATCATTAATGTTTTTCCTAACATGATTGTAACTATCCTTTATTACATTATTATAATAATGAAGTTTACTATATACTAAATATAATTCTCAACAACCTTAATGCTAATCATTTTTTTAAAACTTAAAGTAAATAAAATAAATTGTAATTTTTTATATCTTTATAACTAGATAATTTATGATTAGATTATCTGATAATTTCATTTTATATTTAGAAAATATCATTTTGACACTTTTCTTCTTTTTTGTTTTTTTTATATCTATTAGAATTAAACTTTTTTTTTAGGCTTTGGTTCCTCCTCTTCTTCTTCATCATCACTATTTTCCTCATTCTCAAAATCTTCTTAATCTTTTTATTTTAATTTTTTATTAGATTTTTGTATTTTCATGTTTTGTTTTGTTGATTATTATTTTTTATTTTATTTCAAGTCTTCTTATTCATCATCTTCATCGGTATCTGGAATTTAATCTCTCTCTTGTAAATATGCATTTATATCAATACTAGAGTGTTAAGATGTCTATTCACCTAATTACATAAGATCATATAAATACCATCTTCCTCAATTTCATCATCATCCTCAACATTTGAATCAATTTCAAAATCTTGGTCATCCTCAGTATTTTTAACTAGATTATTTTCATCATTGATTTTCACCGATTTTTTTGGCTACTGATCTTCATCAAAATCATTTTTTAGATTAGTATTTTTTTATTTATTACTCATTTTTATGTTGTTTGCCAAAAGACTAATATATCAAATTTATATGCTATCTATTTCATGGTATTAATTATCTTATTTTTTATTATTCTAAATTTAAGAATGCTAAATATACATAAAACTATTATTTACAAATCTAAATTAGCAATTATAAATATTATAAAAGTAAAAATAATATCAAAAAATATAAGTTAGTAATCAAAATTATACATTTTCCTTCCTAGAAATCGATTAACCTACTGATTTATAATGAATCTATTAAAACTTCCTTGCAATTTTTGCTTTCTAATTAGCTATATGATTTGATAAAACATAAAAGTTTTTCTATTCACCACATTGATTACTCAGAATATTGCTACAATTATTAGAATAATTTATTTCTTTAATTTCTCTCTTTTACTTTTCAAATATTTAAACATCTTAAAATTCAATTGGTTCTGCAATTGGACCTAAACATTATTAAGAATTTTTACTATTATCATTTAATTCTGCATGTTCTGTTTATTTTTATTTTGGAGACTCTAATTCTAAATCTTAAATTAAGTTTACTTTGATTCTATTATTTATTTGTTCAACAGGGATTTATACTAATTAATATTTTGGTGATTAAACTTAATTCTTTTTATCTTATTTTTAAGAAATAATAGTTGTTTCTTACACTTTTTATTTACGTTTACTTATAGAAAGTTGTGACTATTTATTTTAAATTAATCTTAAGGTATCAGATCCAGTTTCCTCTTTGATAATCTTAAGTAAACTTGAAATTTTTTCACAGGCTGCTTGTTCTCTTGAAACCTAGTTTAAAGATCTTAAGTCTAATTAATATTATTGAGGTTGATTTTATTGTTACTATTATAATAATTAAGTGGAATGAGTATTACAAGAACTCTAAGATGAATATTGTGATTCAAATGGAGAATGATTTAATTATTATTAAGTTGATTATTATGATTATGTTTATTTTAATAAATGTTTTTATGTTTCTGAGTTTGAAAATTCACGAATTTCATAAAAAGATTTAATCTTTCTAATTTTTAAAATTGATGAAATGTTTCTAACAAATTAAGTAATACATTAATTTAATTGAAATTTTTATTACTTTTTTTTAATGAACTTAATTTCTTCATCTGAATCTGAATCAATTTTATTAATTTAAGTGCTATGATCACATTTTTATTTTTTAAAGTTTTATGAAGTAAAATCTTAGTTACAAATCTTCTTGTTATAGTCATTTTATTAAAGCCATTACTCAAATGAATTAGAATTCATACAGTTTAATTCTTTTGATAATAATTGTTGTTAATATTCTGACTTAATAGTCTATAATTAGTTTTCACTTTTTAACTATGAATTTCCTTACGATTTACCATCATCTAAATTATTGTTGCTAAATTAAGTTCTTAACTTTGGAGTGTCTTCAGAATATTACAAATTACCATCTGTAAATACTGTAGCATTATCAATAATTCTTTAATCTGTCTAAATAACTTCTGATTCTTCTATAAGTTGAACTTGATTAGTTTATTAAATAATCATAGGATCAGTAAAAGATAGTGATGATCGATTACTAATTAAAGGTAAATCCAATTATTGTTATTTTTCTTTAATCCTTAAGGCATTAGTAGAATTTTCCTCTTCTAAAATTTATTAAAGATCTTATTTAAATCTATTTGTATCAACTGAAGTTAACTATCCCAAAAAATCGTTATTTGTATCTAATTTTTAGAAATTCAAACTATTTATCATTTTAGGAATTTATATTAAATTTCTTTATTTAATTGTTTAAGTATCTTTCAACTCGAGATCTTCTAATTATTATTTTATTTAAGTATTGACAAAGTAATTATTCTCTTCATAATTTTCTGTATTCTTAAATTTAAACTTAGATATATTTATACTCTATTAATTTTATTCACTCAATTTTATATTGTTATCCTCATTTTATTATATAGAGAATTTTTCTTAACCAATAATTAAACAATTATTCTACGACTTATTTGATAATCTCTCTTATTGATGTGTTTGATACTCTAAGTTATTGGTACTTTATGGAATTTATTATAAATTTTCTTCGAATTATTAATTTTATTCAATCTTACTGCAATCAGCTTCTTTAGTATACGAATTTTATCCTTCTTCATTGTTAATAAATGATCTGTTGCTCTCTTAAAATTAACTTCTTCTACTACTTCTTTCTGAATACAGAAACTGTTAAGAATTTTATTTTTTCAATTAGGATTGTTTTTATTCAGAAATGGCATTTTATTATAGATTCTACGATTTTATTGAAAATGCTTATTAATAGTTATCTTTTGATGCATTTTATAAAGGTTCTTAAAATCCTTATATATCTTGATAAGAATTTTGATTTTATACAAGGAAATTCAATTCATTTTGATTTAGAATTTAAACATTTAATTTTGTTTAAATATCATCTATCAATGTTACTTAAATGCCAACATCTAAGGTTGTGGAACTTTTTGAAGATCTTCTTTTATATATATCTTCATTAATTTTTGGCACAGAGTTTCTAACATTTTAATCTAAAAATTATTTAGATTCAACTGATTTATTTCTAAAGATTCTACTACTAATGTCGATATCTTAACATTTTTAATAATCTTATATAATTTCTTTGTTTGAGTCTTCCAAGTTTGCACTCAATTATTGATCTATGAATTCTCTAATTTGATTGATTTTATTAATAATATTTATTTTATGTGCACTGTTATATATCTATTGATTATCAGATGTGCACTCTTCTAATTCTTTTATTTTTACAGATTTCTTTTTTTTTAATTCTTAAAAAGATTCAATTATTTATTCTGCAAAAGGATCATATACAACTTATTTTGTATTAGATTCTTCTTATTATTTGTAATATTTATTTATTATTGTTGAAAAACTAAGTTCATCAATTTTTTTCTTTTTTGAGGAACTTTATTATTATTGCTGTTGATATTGAGAACTAATTTATTATTAGAATTAATTGTAAATAGATTTGTTATTTTTAGGAGTATCCTAGTGATATAATGAATCAACAAGATAACGATACTTACTCTTTCTTTAACTTGTTCTTTAACTTGTTCTTGATCTTTATTGTGATTAGTTATTTTGTTTTGGTTGTAATGTTTAAAGTAATTTTTCTTTTTCTTATCTCCAAAACACAGATTTGCTTTTATATTATTGCTTCATTTGTTCAGATAAAATATTTGACATTACCATAAAAGAAATCATCCGTTAAATTTTTTTATTTATAAATTATGCAATTATACAAGGGCAATATTTTCATATAAAGTTATTCCTATTCATAAATGAATTATGTAAATTATCTGAAATATATAAATTATCTGAAATATGTAAAAAGCCTACAGAATAGCAATGGATGTTCAGGTGATAAAGTATTCATCTATTCTTAATTAGTAGAATTTTTAAGTATTTAATTGCCATAATTTATAAAGAATAATTAATTCTTTTTTTTTAATCGACAATCATATTTCTGAATAATATTTTCAATAAAAGGTTAATTTAAAAGGAGTCTTACTAGAAAGGGTATAATTCTTTTTCTTAAAATTAATTTTTAATTAATTATCTTTCTCTTGAAATACAATAGATAGTGTTCAAATTAAAATTCTTATATTATTTCAGTGTAATTATTTTCCATTACAATGACTACATAATAATTAACTATTTTATGATATTACATTCTTTACTAGGGTTTATAATTTAGAAAAAATAAAATTATTATTTTGAATAAGTACTTTATTAATGAGTACTCCAAATTACATAGATAGATCAAGGGAAGATAAGAAAGAGATTCTATTTGAAAATTTAGATGTAAGAAGTATTGAATGGAGACCATATCGATGTTTTGTAATTCTTTATTTATTTAACGCAACAATTGCATTACCAGTTTTTACTTTAAAATTGTTTTATTTATATGTAGGATAAATTATCAAAAGCATTAGATTCTTCAGAATTGTTCAAGTAATTATTAAATAGATTTTAGGGTTTAAAGGCAATATTATACTTTCTTTGTGATCTTGCAATGGCAATATCTATATTAATGATGTATATTATTGTCGGATTAAGATATAAATAGACAATTAATTATGAAGATTGGGCAATTTCTTGTTTAATATTTTTACAATCTCAAATTTTAATGTCCTCATATGTTTTAACAATTTCTATTGATAGAAAAGAAATGGATTTTGATTTTTTAATATCAGATGCAAACATGAGTAAGTTAGGTCTTGGAAGATTGTATTAAAAATTATTACAATAAAACTTATCTCCAGAGAAATAGGAAGAATTGAAACAAGAGAATTTATATAAATAAATTAGAGATGCAATGGAAACAGAAAATATTGATAGTACACTTTATTATATTGCTCTTGAATCTGATCCCGGAATTTGTACAATAGATGATATTATATCATTAAGTGATCATACAATTATTGAACTAATAGAAAGAGCACATAAACTGTTATCGACTTAACATGATATTCCTTTTGAAAGAAAATAATTTGAATAACCAATGAATAAATTGAAAATCTTAAAAGAATTAAGAGTATTAGGATTTCGTGGTTTTAGACATGCAATTGATAATTTTCTATGGCCTCATTATGATTATATCAAAGTTAAATAAGAAAAAGAGCCAGCATCTATTCTTTTGATTTATTTAACAGTATTGATGGCCAAAGGAAGTTTTCCACTATATTTATTATCCTAAGCAGCCGATACTCAAGAAATTGAGTTTTTTTACTTTCTATGCTTTTTAGGAATGTATTTAAATATGATTATTTTACTCATTGATTTAATCAAATGTAATGATATCAAAGGAAAAAGATACATATTGAATGTTCTGTAGACAATGATCATTCCAAATAAAGCTCAAGATTAAATTGAAGATGAAAATGATAGTGGAAAAGATGAAATTCCAGATGACTTGCCTTACAATTCAGATTATAAATTAGATTTTAGTTGTAATTTAAGTTTAGAATCTTGGGATAATATGAGAAGGTTAACGTTATTAATAGATAATGATTGGATGGATTATAATGAAGCTTAAATAGCATTTGTCTTTCTTTACTTCATATACTTATACATGAATTTATCTTCTGTATTTCTAGATTTTGATTTAATTCCAGTATTGCATTAATTCTTTTAAGATCCAATTTTAGAATGGAATATGATTGTTGATTTTACCTGTCTAGCTTTATTATTCTTAAATAGAGTATATTAAGGCACATTATATAATTAAACCTTTGAGAATATTATTGAATCAATTAAAAAAATTGAAACTGTTTATGATGATAAAAAAGCTTTATTTGATTTCTATTTTAGTAGTAATTTAATGGAAAATATCTAAAATGAAACATACAGAAAAATAACATAAAAAATATATTGTTCTGCATGTGATAAAGTTATTTATACACTTGCATCCAAAGGTATATAAGAAATTCCTCTTTTAGTAATATATATTATAATTAATTAGGAATTATTAATGCTTGCAAAATCATAAGCTAAATAAAGAGTGTTTTAATTATGTGCAACCATGAAAAAAGTTAAAGACTAGATTGAATTTGATAATGATAATTACAGTCATAAGATGCTTGGAATATATAGATCAAATATTTGGACTGTTATATCAACTTTTGGATTTTTAGGATATATATTTTTTCGTGGAAAGATTAAAGGATATCTTAATAAGCATAAGGCTAAACAACTCTGATTTAATTTTTATATAAAATTATATTTAAAATCAAAAATTACCTAAACTCATCATTGATGCTTCTGGTGAAAAATAACTTAATCTTTTCTTTGGAGTCAATCCTGTGCTAATTGACATTTATGAAACTGATTTCCTTTATTGTTATTTAAAGGTCTTTAAAAATCTATTTTTCAATTAATGAACCTTAGGTTATTTAAATTAATTCAAATAATTGATTTTTTCCATACTCATTACACACAATTAAACTTAAGTTCTTTTTCTCATTTCTTCAGCTTCCCCCTTCCCAAAATCTAATGGACTATTGATTGGATTTAATGGTTCTTTTAATAACTTATATTACTAATCAATTATAAATGAAGGAGAATAATTATTAAATTTTTAAGCTTAGAATCCTCTTGTTGAATTAAAATAGAGAGAACTAGTTCTAACAGATATAAAATTTCTAAAATTCGAGATATCCTTATCAAATCTCATCTATAATTCTGTTTCACTTGATGAATAACTTTACATATTTAACTATTTTTGTAATTTTTGAGCTTACTTAGATCTAATATATTGAATACAAATATTTACTCTAATTTTTATCTTTAAACTTCTATTTATTTTTATTGTCTTTCAACTGCCTACTAATATAAACGGAATCTATCATTTTTATGAATATCATAATGTTATTTTAATACTTTTTTACATTCCTCAGGAACAAAAGTTACAAAATCTTAAATCTTAATTTTTAGAAAGCATGCTTAAATTGATTATACTTTAATAGTGTAATCATATTTTTCACAAAAAAATATTTCTTCTCCAAATAAACAATTATTATCTTAAATTACAATTGAAATATTTTCATTCTGATACTTTTTTAGAATCATACAATTTCCTTATTACAATATGTAAATTTCATTTCCTTTATTACCTTCTTCAAATAATATTTCATCACGTGCTAAATAAATGTTCTATAGATCTATATGATTTTTACCTAGAAGCTATAAAAGATAGACTCAAGTCTGGCATTAGAATAATTTTATTTAATCTAAGCTTGCATAAATAATTTACAGATGGAAAAAAGTTAAAGATTAATGCTTTAGCTTTAAGTTATTATGAATTAATTGCAGACTCAAATCCTTTTAAAAACGAATTATCCAATATCAATAATTACAATTTTTCAATTGATATCGCAGATAGCGACCTTTATTAATTTGTCAAGAAACTTTTATCGCCAAAACCATCTCCACTTTTCAATTCCCTAACTATATAACCATATCTATTATAAAAGTTTGAACTTTAATATTATTATTAGTACTTTGTGGAATTAAAATAAAACTATTGCAAAGGCTTATTTCTTAATAAATAGACTGAACCAGACAGGATAAGGTAAATCTTGGAGTTTGAAGGATCTTTCTCCTAAAATATAAGAGAATTCTCCTTGAAAGTTTCTAACTTTAATGAATCCATCATCTAATTATTCATCACAATCAATACTAATATTATGCGATCCAAAGGTAAATGTTGAATAAGGATATCATAAAAATATTTAAAATATTGATATGATAATAATATTTAGAGAATAATTTCATTCTCTTAAAAATCTCTATTCAATTTTGAGAGAAGTTTGATAAGTTTCTCATAGTTATTAAGCTTATTGGAATTGGTTTACAACATAAAAATAAAATTATAAATTAATAAAGCATTTATTAAATATTTTAGTAAATAATAATCTCAATCTTTACCTAAATATATATCTGTGCAGTATGGAATATACTATATTAAGTCTTAATCTGGCATTTTAAATAAATCATTCTTTTGTTCAAAAGAATCTACCTAAGTTTGACTAGCCATTTATTATTCAGGCTTAGATGTACCAGCTTATTTTTTTTATTTTATTCTTTCTTCTAACTCTAACATTTAAGATTTTTCATCTTCTTAAGCTTCAATAATTTTCTCTTATTCTTATTACAATCTTAATTTTTCATATTTTTAATTTTTAATCATATCATCAATCATATTTTCTTTAGCTGCCTTGAATAATTGTTATTTGACTTCCTCTTCTGATATCTTCAATTTTATTGATTACTCTCTCCAAATACGAATAATATATTTTAATCTAACATAATCATAATTGTTTTTTAATTTATGATCAATTATATGACTTTTAACTTTATGTTGTATTTATAAATTAAGATCTTTAGGTATCACTACTTGTACATCTTATAATTATTAAATTTTGCTCTCTATAAAATTCTCTTATTCTTCTTAATCATCTTATTATTTAAAAAAAGGATTATTAAAAACAGCCTATTACTTTTTAGATTTCTAATTGATGTTATCCAAATGTTATTATTTTTCCATCTCATTTTTTATATTACTAAATCTAGAAACCTTACTCATAATCTTATAATAAATAATAATTAAATAATTTTTTAGTATATATGATCTTTAATTCTTCTGTTATATTAATAAATCAGTATTAATTTTTAACGAAATCTAACACTGTCTAATGACTTTTTAAATAATCTTAATGTAATATGTCACATGGTTCACTACTCTCTAAATTTATCATTTTAATTTTCTCAATAGTTTGATTAAGTTCCTTAATTTATTATTTTGCCATTTATAACTCAATGTAAAGAGTTTGTTTTTCCTTATTTAAGATTTGATAACTCTTGTACTCATCTTAGACATACAGTTTCTAATTTTCAAGTTCCTTTAATTTATCTAAAATACTTACTTATATCATGGAAATAATGATGTCATTTTTTCCTTCATTTTGAAATGAAGAATCCTTTAAATCATCAATTTAAGTTAAAAGTGATTTAATTTTATTGGACTAATTCTCAACTATGCTTGTTAATCTTTCATTGTCATCTATTAAGGTTTTAATCTAATCTATTGGTAATTTCTTAAAAGTTTCTATTTAAGATTCTAACTATTTATTTTTTTATTCTAGAGTATTGATTTTGCCTTTATAATCTATCTCTTCTAATTGTTTTATTTTGATTTATAATGATTCATTTTCTTTTTTTAATGAACCAACTAATCTAGTCAAACGAGCTATTTCTCTGTCTGTTATTTAACATTAACTACTATTTCCTTAATTTGTTGGTGTTTCTTGACTTAATTATCTTGACATAGAGAAAGGATTTAAGGATTTATTCGAATCACTTAATACTCTAATCAGTTAAGATTTTTACATTTATGATAAAATTAAAAATGAAAATTTTTAAAGTAATCATTCACATACCCAATTTAAATCAGATGGTTTCCAATCCACAATTTCTTTTTAATTAAACCATAAATTAATCTCTTTTTAAGCAGATTCACAAGAATCACTACCATGAATTAAATTTCTTTATAATTCAAGTGCATAATCAGCTCTAATAGTTCCTGGTTTCTATTCAATAGGATTTCTACCTTCTCCAAGCATAGAACGTATTTATCTAACAACTAATTAATTTAAATTTATACAATACCATCTTTTCCTTACCAAATCATTGCAATCACTGGCCCTGATAACATATAACAAATCAAACAAGGAAAGAAAGGTTTGAACATAAGTTCTTCATAATGCTTCTATAATAATTCTTAATTTGGTATTAACATCTTCATGGCAACCATAGAAAATCCTTTATCTTCAAATCTCTGTATTATTCTCCCTATGATTCTTCTTTAAACTCCATCAGGTTTGATTAAAACAAATGTTTACTCTTTTTCCATTTAGTAGTTAATTAAAAATTTTAAATATAAAGTTTTGATTTCATTTTTATTATTATATAGATAACCCTTTAAAGTTGATAATAAAAATTGGATTTAATTCATATTCAATATATAAACAATAAACAATATATATAAGTCTTATGATATAAAATGAAAATAAAGAATATTATATTAAATAAGTTATCAATAATTATTTAATTAATTCTTTGCATATCGAAGAGTGCATATTTTATCTGTGTTGAGTTGCCATTTCTTCTAATCAAATTTTTTATAGAAATATTCAACCTCATTTGGTGTAATTAAGTTTATGAAGGCATAACCTATATTACAATTTTTCTTAATTAAAATAATAAAGTTTACAATCTAATCATATGGCATATATAAATAGTTATACTTTCCTTTAATAAAAGCATTTAATTCAATGATCAAATCCTTCAAACTATACTCAAGAGGAATATTCTTTAACATTAAAGTTGTTCTTGCATCATGTTTTATACATAAAGGATTTATTTAGTAATCTTAATTAAATTGTGGCTACAAAGTTTAAGGTTTAGATTATTATCGAATTGGTGAAATAATCACCGAATCTATTAACATTTAATAGTTAATTACATCTAAAACAATCTAAAAAGTCATCATCTGTATCATCTGATTGTACAACATCATCTTCCAAATTTTAAGAATTAACTTAATTTAAATCATAAAATAATTAATCATCATCCTTTTCTAATGTAAGTTCTTATAAATTGATGTTAGCTTATAGCATTTATTTTTTAATAATGTCTTCAAAATTATTTAAATACAAAAAACAAGGAGAAAATTATATACTTTCAGTTAAAGACTCTTAAGAACTTGTGTAACAATTAAGAAATGAACACACTCATCTTTCTAAGTAAATTGCCGAATTTGAAAGAAAAAAGTAATTAATTGAAGACAAATTACGAGAATTATCAATTAAGTTCAATACATTTTACTAATATAGTGATTAACCAGAGCTACCCCATATGGTTTTTAAAATGCCAAATGAACCTATCCAAGAAGAGTCAATTACAAACTAAGAAATATTTTATCAATTAAATGACTATTAAGAATACATACCAGAGAAATAAGAACATTAAATTAAAGCTAAAAAAGAATTATTTGACTATTTTAGTTACAAATCAGATATTCTATAGAGTTTCAATGATTTAAATGATATAACAATACTTAAGAAACTTTCTGAATAATTTGGAATCAAAACAAACAATACAAATAAATTAAAACAATAATTAAAAATTATTTAATCATATTTACAAAATTAGTCATTTCCAACATCTTGGAATCAAATTTATAACTCAGAATTATTTGAAAAATTAGAAATTTGATCATTTTATTAATAACTAATATATTTCAAGTTCTTTTATGTTAATCAATCTTTTCACTCCATCTTTTTTCCAATCTTTCTAAATTCTAAACTGTTTCATCATATTTTCTTTTAATGTTTAAAAATTCATCATTTTTCTCATTTAACTCCCTTTGTTTCCTATTATATTCACCTTACAAAGTATTGATTTTTTATTAAAGATTTTAATTATCTCTTTAAAGATTTTCAATTGTAATCTAAAGATCTTACTATCTCAAAATAGATTCTAAATTAAATTAAATTAATAATTACTTCTACTATCTTCCTATTATTACTTTTTACTTTATTATTCTTTTCTCATTTCTTCTAAACTAATATGTAATTATTCTGCTTCTTCTTTTCTTTTCTTCAACATTTCACTCAAATGCTATTGTTCTTATTTTGATTAATTTAATTCATTTTTCAAATTATTTATAGTAACTTAATTTTAATTTTAAAACATCCCAAATCTTAATAATTCTTCTTCAGTATTAAAGTTCTAACTTCTAATTTTTTCTAATTCTACCTTTAAAACATCAATTTATTCATTCTTACTTTAAATTTCAATATAATGTTATTGTTCCCTTTAATCATAATCATAAGATGATAATGCATTTCTTTTATCAAGCATTTACAATTATTATTCCATTGTTAATTTGAAGTCTATAATCTCTTATTCTTTTATTTACAATAGTTCTTCACTTTAGAGTTTTGAATTCTTTAATCTTCTTTCTAAATCATTAATACATTCTTAACAAACTTTTTTTTATATCTCATATTAATCCTTCATATCTTTCATCTCTTCAAGTAATTCATTTAATTACTTCTCTTTCTCTTATGTTCTTCTTCCTTATAATTAAAGCATTTCATTTAATTCTGTTACTTGATATTTCATTTCTTATTGAGTTGCTTAATTCATTTTATTCAATTTATCACATTCAATTCTTAATGAATTTTCTGTTTATTTTTACCCCTCTATTTATTGAAGTAATTACTATTGCACTTTATTTAATTATAACAATTGTTGATTCATTTTATCATTTTTTATATGTAAAGTTTGATTATTTTCATGTATTTTTTTGAATTCTTAATTTTAAAATTAAAACTCCTAATTTAATTTTTCAAATTTTTTTTCAGTTATTTTACATTCCTCTTATATTTTATTCTTTCTTATATCCATAGATTTAAATTCATCAAGCAATGTTTAATAATCTTATTTAGATGCTTATAATTTATCTTCCAAACCTTTTAATTATTGAGTATAATTATTAATCTACCCTTTTAATTCTCTTTCCATTTCGTTTCTTTACTTTAATTAACTGGAAATCTCATTTTCCTTAATAAATAAAGAATTTTTTAATTATTCATTTAAGATTTCTAAGTTTTGACAAATCTAAATTTATTAGTCTTCAGAAATTGCTTTTTCCTTTAATATTGATTTTATCTTTTCATCTAACTTTTAGATCATTTCGTTTTTACTATCAATCACTTTAGAATCAACTTAACTATGAGCCATTTCAGCTTTTAAATTATTATTTTCATTTTGCAATTATAATAATTTAAGCTCTAATTATTCTTATTATTTTGAAGTACTAGAATGAATTGATTTCATCATTAAAGGAGATTTTGATAATTCTTTTGAATTAGCTTTTTCAGCCAATAACTACTTATATTTACTTTCTAATATTTCAAAGTCTTTTTTTAATTATAAATTCCTTTATTTATAATCCTGTAAATCATCATTATTAATATTGCTTTGATGTTTTTTTAAACTGTTAAATGAATCTATTTATTGTAATTTCATTTTGAGTTCTTCATTTTCTTTTTAATTTATTTGTAAACATTCAAATACTCTATTAAATTCCTTATTTGTTTAATTTGCTTTATCTTCTGCTTGTTATCTTTTATTTTATTCTTCTGTAGCTTTTTACTCTTGTTCAATCAAATTTTTATTTAACTATAAGATTATTAATGTTTAAATACTTTTTAATTCTCTTAGACCAAAGCAGTCATTTTTGTTTATAACTATTCAAGTATTGCCTTTAGCTTATTATAATCTTCTGCCATACTTAATGTTTTGGATTCATTTTCATTAGGCTCAACATTTGACAGTTCTTCAACTTTTCTAAAGGTAGCCAATATCTCAATCATTTTATCATTAATATTATCTGGCAGTTTTCCATTACTAACAAATCTTTATATACTTGACATCAAATCTCTTAATTATCCAGAAATCTTTATTATTTCTGTTGATATTTTTGGTTTCTATTATAATAATCCCTAATTTTGAGATGATAACCTACTATTTCCAATCTTAGAATGATGATCTATAATTGGAGATTTCGATGTCAATCCTTAATTTTCTTTATTGTCTAAAATAGTTCCATCCTTTTTTAATGTATTACTTCTTCTTTCTGTTGTATTATCTTTATTGCTATCATTTTAAAGATTTCCATGTGTTTTATGATATTCCAACTTATATGTTCCATAATATGGTTTCACATCATTTTGTGATTATATTGTCTCTTGTTGATTATATGGTTTAAGAACATCATAATTTTGACTTAAAGTCTTTGCATTAAGTTTATATTAGGAGGAATTCTCAAATTTTGAAAGGGGAGTTGGTTAAATTGTAATATTATTTTAGTTTACACATTTTCCATCATAGAGAGGTAATTACATATAAGGAGAGGGGCCATATGTTAATATTTTAGCTTGTGATGATGTTTTAGGACAATAGATTTATTTATCTGGAGATTACATTGTAAAATTCCCTATATCCTTTTGAACAGAGAACTATCTATTAACTAAAGAGACTTGACTTGGTTTTTATACACTTTTCATTTTATGTTGGTTATTTATTTTTCGGTTAAAATTAATATGTATTTATTTAGTATTATTGTTTACATTTTGATTATTTATAAACACTAAATAGTTAAGTAATCAGCATTGAAATTGATTTTGTAGTCTTAGAGAGGTTGACAAATAATTTTTTATTATATATATTTTTATATATAAAATATAATAATAAATGGACGAGAGGGAAGAAGAGAAAGTATTCATTTAATAATTACAAAAATTTTGGGAATAAAGAGGTGTAACTATTAAAATACCTTAAATTGGTGGTAGAGAATTGGAAGTTTTCAAACTCTACAAAGCAGTCACAAAAAGAGGAGGTTTAAAAGTTGTATCAGCCAATAAATTATGGAAAGTAAAATTTTAATTTTGATCTAAAAAGGAAATAGTAGATCAATTCTCCTTTCCAGCCACATGTACTTCAGCCTCATTCACTTTAAGAAATCATTATTAAAAATTGCTATTAGCATATGAATAAAAATATTTCTTTGGAAAAGAGGATGGCTATATATATGATGAAGAAATGAGCTCCAATAGAAAGAAAACTAAAATAGGTTATGAAGAAGAAAATCAATAGGCCAGTTATGCGTAATAATAATATCTATTTTAAAGTGTAGAAGCAGAAGATAGATAACATTAAATGGAATTTAGTGGATAACCTCTAAGTGTATTATTGAATTAAAATTATTAAAAAGTGGAAAAAGCAGAAACCATATTTTTTATTAAGAAATCAAAAATCTAGGCATAAGCAAGTGAAGTTAAAAGAATTATGCTTGCTTTTGAAAGTAGAATTGATGATGAACTTACTTTTGCCATTAATAATTTATTAATGTATTCTTGCAATTACTCAGTATTATTATTAATATTAATCATTTTAGTAAAGCTTTCTTATTGACTAGTATCCACAATTACTTGATACTATTACTTCTTATATTGAAGATACTATTAAATAAATTAGTTACCTAAATAAATCTTACTCCTTTAAAACTTGTCTTTAAACAGTAGGTTAATAATAATTAGAGAATTTAGGATACTCATAACGAAAATCTATGTAAGTTCAAACTGACTTAATTAAAAATTAGAATGTATTAGAGAATTATAATTCTCATATATCAATTATAATGAATGATTAAACAACTGAAATGTTTAAACCAAGTGAATTAATCTATTAAAAAAAATATATAGATTTAATTCAAGGAAATTATGAAAAAAAAGCAGAGTGTAAACAATTAGAAAAATTAAGAACTTTGTTTATAGCTTTAAGAAATTTAGTTATGATTAGATCTAATGAAACTAGCTTTATAAAACAAGATAAATTATTATCTTTTTTTTATTAAATTCTTTTGTCTGGATCTGATTAAGAATTATCCAAATCAGTATTAGAAATATTCTCAGTCTTATCTAAACATATACATCTAAAATAATCTGTGTATATGGATGCCTTTATGTAAAAATTAATAGAAATTCTTAATGGTGAATCATATGAAGATATAGGTTTAGTAACAGAAACTTTTAGAAATATGATATCAATCTCTGATAATGAAGCAATTATTGAAGGGGCTATAGGAGAATACATAGATTAATTAGCAAGATTATTAATCTATCAAAACTAAGAGTTAAGAGAAATTGTTTTAGAGTTTTTCTGTTATTTAAGTGATTTAAAAATGGCAACCCGGTTATCCATAGCTAAACATCCTAAAATATTATAAAGACTTGTTGCCATCTTGAGTATTGGATAAATTAAAAGCAATTCTCTTAAATAATAAGAACAAAGAAATACTCAGGATAAAATCAATGAAAAGCATGTCAAACTAGCAGCTATCACTCTCAATAATATTTCGTAGGCTCCTGCAGCAAAACAATATTTGCTTATTTTTGAAAAGTAATTATATTGATTTTTATTTGAGGGAATTATTTTTGGTGGCTGCATCAGATGAAACCGTTACACCTTTGCTTTCATAAATCCTTTTTGAGTTATCATTAGTAGAATGAATAAATGAATTATATTTTAAACAAAGCTAATAGATTTATTAAATTTACAAAACTATGCTTAAATTTTGAACATAGAATCACCTTAAGATTTTATCAATTTACATTAATTTAATTAAATAAACTATATTTAAAACCTAATATCTATCAAAAATTAAATTAAAAAAAATAAGAATTGTTTATTTAAATTATAGAAATACTTTTCAAATTTCAATTTATATATTCAAATAGGTGTTTCCTTATTTTTCAAACCTTAGAGTATATCCTGATCTTTCCCGTAGTATTGATACTTATATGTAAAAAATTCATACTATCAATAATTAACACTCGTTAATTTATATATTTTAATTTGGATCTTATCTTTTTGCAGATTCTAATTTCTTTATGAGTAAGGCTAAAAACTCTTCATTATTCATGTTTTCTTGTGTTATTTCATTATTTTATGGATTTTAATCATGTATTCTAATAACTGAGATTTCATTAGCAGTTCCATTTTCTTTTCTGTCTGTTCCTAGATTTTCCTCTCTCTTTGAATTTTACTAAACATCTTCTTTATTTGGCTTATGTTTTGTAAAATATATAGAATTTTTATCCAAACTCTTAGCAGGGAAACTTACTTTTACTAATTCCTTTTTTGCTTGTTATACTTTGCTTCTATTTTCTGGACTTTAATCAGGTGTAACTTTCTTTCTTTTATCAGGAGTGATTGTTCGTTTTTATGAATGAATACTAGCATCTCCAATAGCTCTATTTTTTTAATTATTTTTGAGTATTATTTCCAATTATTTAATTTCACACCTATGTACTGGATTGTATGCTAATAAATATCTTATAGCATCAGTAGAGGCTTCTGATATTGGATATTTAAACATCAATGTTTGATCCTTCTGATATGATTGCAATTTTTTGATTAAATCATCCATCTCAATTGAGAAAAAAGGAACAACACCTAGATAATAAAGATAAATAGATACCAAAGATCATTTCAAAAAATAAAATACCCAAAGACCATAAGTCTGTTTTATGATTGTATTCATTTTTTAATAACGTCTCTGGGGACATATACAATGGAGATCCTATCTAAAATTGCCTGTCCTCAATGCCTACTTTATCTTAATGAACTGCAAAGCCAAAATCTGCCAGTCTCACTTCCCCTTCATGGATTAGAATGTTTGATGGTTTAATATCTCTGTGAACGATATCTATAATTAACAATCAAAGTTTACTTTTTGAATTTAAGTACTTTAATGCTTCAGCTATTTGTAAAACATAAGTAATTACTGCATTTTCAGGCAAAGAGCCTTTTTGTTTTAACATTTATAGAAAATCTATCAATAATTGATAAGTTGTTACCTGTTTCACAAAATTCCGTTATTATATAATAATTATTTGATGTTTCATAATAAGCGTGCATTTTTAGAATGTATTGATGATTAAGTTGTTTAAGGATATTGATTTCATTTCTGAGCATCTATTCAAAAATACCTTTAGTTTGTTTTTTGTCAATTTGTTTGATTGCCACTAGTTTCTTAGTCTTCTCATGATATCCTTTATAAACATGACTGAATTAACCAACTCCAACTTTGCATTCATCAGATACTAAATAAACATATTCTCCTATGACTTTTTCGTTAAGCATATTAAATTTAAAATAATTTAACAATGGATGAATATATAACAGTAACAATCGCTTATACACTCAATAGTCGAATCGCGATTTGATCAAAGCTATAGATTGTATTCCAGTCCCAGATATTACAGTATCCTCGCTATCTTAACAATCAGCAAGGTAGACCCAAAAAGAGAGTTCCATAACAAAGGATTAATTCATGAAAATCTTGAAAAAGACCCAGCCCTAAGAATAAACTGCTATCTAACCAAGAGCAAATTTATACTTGAATGCTTTCAATTAATTTGATCCTCAAGAAATCATGAATAAAGACAAGATTAATAAGAGTATATAATAAAAGAATCTACTTCATTAAATTTCTTAATTATAATTGTAAGTTGACCATTAAAGAATGGAAATCTAATCTTAAATAAATTAAATTGCACTTTTAAATAAGAAGACCAATAATCTAACAAATGAAATTCAAGAAAAGAATCTTTAATTATAAATGAATGCATAGACTATTTAATAGTTACATACAATTAATATTCAATAACAATAGATTATAGAAAATTTATCACTAGAAAACGAGTATAAAAAAAAATTAAATAAACTATGCCATTAAAAAGAGTCAGAATCTATTACTGAATTAAAATCAAAAATATAAAATCTTGAATCTGAAATCAATAAAACTAGAGCTACATTCACTTTATTTTCTCCAAAGAATGAAACATTTTAATCTGATTCTCAATCTTTAAAAAATAAAACATTTGATCCTGAATTATTAAGTGAACAAGAAACATTAACTATGTTATTAAGTTTACTTAATAGAGTTTCAAATAGTTCCAGGATGACTGCAATCTTACAAAAAAATGCAGATTTTAAAAAATTAATCAAATTCAAAAGAAATTAACCTAGTGTTAATAGATTATCTTTAGTATAAAATAATAATAAATCTGTGGAACGACAATCTTCCTGTAATTAAGAATATTTCAATAAACTGATAAAAAATTAAGGAATAAAATTTAATTGATTGTTAAACACAAGTTAATTTATTATTATTATTATCAATTGTATTTCTTAAGTGATAATTAGAACAAACTTACAATTCTTTAAGTTTAATCAAAAGAGATTAAAGTATTTATGTAAATTAAACATATACATTTTTTTTACAAAATGAATTTCAATAGAAATGAACATTATCTTCAAACTTAAAGTATCTCGAATATTGTAAATCTTTTATTAGGATATAAAATATATTTCTCATTTTTTAAAATAGTTCCCTTTACTTGTTAGAAAAGTTTAAGGTTCTAATCTTAAAACAGATTGCGTCATCTTGATTGGAGATACTTATATATGTAAATTCTCTTTGTTGTTAGATTTACAATTAAGACATTATTTTACACAAATGTTTTCAAATGAACATGAATTATTGAATAAATTGGTATGAAGATGTGATTTTTAAGGTGTTTTAGAAGCAGTATCAACTTTAGGTACTAAATTTCTATCTAATTAACTATTTTATAGAGGAGATATAGATCTTTTCAATCTACTTAAATTGATATTTTCATCTTTTGGAATTGGTATAATATGTTTTTTCGTTTTAATACATTAAATGATTTTCTAATTGTTCAAATATTTGAGCTATAATAATTGTTCTTCTAAAACGCTTTTGATTTCAAAATGTTTTTTGGTACGTATTTAAGACTTTTATTCTGGAGTTGTAGTTCTTAGTGATCCACTAAATATCATTATCAGTTAATAAATTAATAAAATACTTATTGGAATATATTAAAAATTCAAAATTTATGTAATATAGGTCGAACAAGCCTCCATAAACAGTAAAGAACCAAGTGGGATCATTCTTTCCAAAGCAACCTTTTTCTCCTACTAAGTCACATGTTGAACACTTGGCGTCTGAAAATCCAACACCACATTATAAAAAATAATCATAACATTATCCACCTAGACAAAATTCTTTTAATATTTCTAGTGGAGAAAGTTTAGAATAACATCATAAAAAAAGGCAGAATTCTAATTTTAGTCAAGAAAAGAAGGCCTAAAATTAACTGTTTAATATTTTGTTCAATAATACAAAGCGAAATGATAGTTTTTGCAAAGTCACGTAGAAGTTTATTATCATGATAGGAAGAAGTAGACAAGATAAAATTCAATCAATAACTAAATACAAAATTGGTACCTTCCAAATCAATAGAAACTCTCTTAAACCATGCAGAAGAAGTAATCAAAAATAAATAACAGTATGGATGGATAACAAACAGTTGATATTAGTTTTGAGAACAATCTCATTAAAGGTCTTTAAGATCATAGTGGATTTTAAAGTGATACAACTAAGCCTTTAGATGATTATAATCCTAGAGCTATTAAATTCTTAGAGAAGGGAAAATAATTATTAAGAGAAAAGCAAATTGAAGAGGCTATTGAGTATAAAAAATTAAATAATTTTAGACAATTAAAAAAATGTATAGAATGTGATATTAGAATATTGGAAGGACATTACTTTTTAGGTATTGGTTATCTTGGAAAATAACAATATTAAAAAGCTATTGCAGAATTTTAATATGTAGTTTAATAAGATGCTACACATAGAAAGAATATTTATTTATTATTAGCAATATCTCATAAAAAAATAAACGAATTGGATTCTGCAATTTCAATTCTAAATAAAGTTATATAATTATTTCCAAGATATTATGATGCCTTCATTTACAGAGGTAAACTGTTTACAAAACTTAATTAAATTGAAAAAGCAGAATCTGATTTTAATATGGCTATTTAGTTAAGTCCTTAAAAAGGATTAGGATATTTGGGAAAAGCTGATTGTTTGAGGATGTAAAATTAATACAAGGAGGCTATATCATATTATTAAAAAGCCATAAATTGTGAGTAAGCCGTTGGTAATGCTGCTTTACTTAAAAAAGCTATTACACTTTATGAAAGTTAATAATATGATGAATGTGCTAAAGATTTAAGTAAATTAATAGAAGCTGACCCAATTAATTCTGAGGCTTATTATTTTAAAGGACTATGTAGATTAAAAACAAGTACTAAAAAATATATATTCTAGAGAATGCTACTGAAGCTTTATTATGTTTCGAGTAAGCTATCAAACATAATAATTCTAAAAAGGCGGTCACTAAATCACTATATGAAATTGCTAGGATGAAAATAGAATAAAGAGATTTTTATGCTGCATTTCATACTTTAAATAGATCAGCACTTTTAGATACAGAAAAAAGTTACTTGGAGAAGTTTAGATTATTTACTGAAGTAATATATGAGATTGATAATAGGCTGTCATACATTTAATGAAAAGAAAATTTCAAGATAGTTTAAACAATTTTCAAGAAATTTAAAATCATCATTAGTTAAATGATTTCCTTAAGCCTTTGTTTTATGGTTATAGAGCTTATGGTCAATTTTGTTTGTCGAAACATCAAAAAGCTTTGGAAGATTATAAATATTTATTAGATATTCAACCAGCTGAACCTAGTGTTCATTATAATAAATTCTTATGTGAAGGAATTTTAAAAATTTAAGCTGGATAATTTAATGTTGGAATGGAATTCTTTTAAAGATCCTAAAAGATTTTCTAAAAAAAAATGGAACCTACTTTTTATCAAGGAGTTACGTTAATAAATTAAGCATTTAAAAAAAAAAGTGATTAATATAAAGATATTATAAAGGGATTAGAATTACTAGATAAGGCACAAAATTTAAATGACTAAAATGCCAATTTATATTATGTTAGATCTATTGTAAAATGCTTTTTGGGATAAATTAATGAAGCCTTAGGAGATATTGAAAGTGCTATTTAAAAATCAGAAGACAATGTTGCTAAATATTTTTATTTTAGGGGAATGGTATATGGAATTCTAAAAGAATATTAACATTCTCTAAATGATTTTAGTATCTGTTTAACATTAGATGATACTTTTGCTGATGCATATTTAAATAGAGCTAAATGTCATTTTTTAAGTGGAGATTCAGACTCTGCCTTTCAGGATTTACAATAATGTATTCATATATTATAAGATGATCCAAGAATGCATGTTTGGGCTGGCAATTTCTTATTTGCAAATGCTGCTATAGAAGATGCAATTAAAGCATATTCTAATAATAAAGATTTCAAAAATAATCCCAAATTATTACAATTAAGATCAGAATGTTATATGATTTTAAGTGATCTGCGTCTTTGCTAGGAAGATGTTAGTCGACTATATAAATTGACAAAAGAGTAAACTGCTGAATTTGATAGAGATATTTTGTCAGCTTTGAGAATAGTCTTTAAAGATGATCAATAGATTTATTTTAATGAAGAAAGTGAAAGTGAATAAATAGAGTTTAAAACTAATTTAAATAAAGCTATTAATAATTTATCTTAATTAACTAGAGGAAAAGGAAGGTTATTTTAGTAGTTCCATGTTTATATTTTTCGAGGAGCGTTTTTATTTCATTTAGAGAAATATGAGGAAGCATTAAAGGATTTCTAAATGGCTAAAAGTTAAAAGGAACTATCAATAACTGAAAAAAGATTGAGGTAAAGAGGAAGTTAGACAGATTTATTTAATGAAGATGAATAATTTGAACTTACAGAAGATGAGGAAGATGCTGATTTATTAGAAATTTTAGAGATCAAATTTAATGAATTAATTTGCTTAGTTATTTTAAAATAATTTAAAAAAGCTAAAGAGAAATGTAAATAATTGATTGAAAATATAAATGAAGCTAAATAAGAAGGATTATAAATTCTTTTAATGCATATTGAATAAATCTTAATAAAGGATTAACATCCTATTGATTATTAAGGAGTGATTTGTTTATATGATGAACCTAAAGAAAATATTATTTGTTTTTAAGTGCCAATAGTATTTATTGATGGATTAAAAATAAGATTATCTTTTAGCTTACCAAAGTTATCTCCTCCATCATTATCAATAGTATTTGATAAATAATTAATTTTAAATATTGGAGTATTATATTTATATTCTATGTTTAGCCTTTGTCTGTTGAAAATAAACCTGAAGCTCCATGGATTAGAAGAGAGTAATAAGATGATATGATTATATTTACTGATAATGTTTAATTAATTGATGATATAAGATTGGAAACAGAAATAGAGGATGATCATCAGCAATAAGCATAAGTATAAATGGAAGAAAAAACTTAAATAAAAAATAATTTAATGTTGGATAAAGAAATTGAAGAGAAATTGTAACGATTTTTCTAATTTAAACAACAAAAATGATGTTATACATAATTAAATATTCTTATCATCACTATCTTTACAATTATATTAATCTCTTTTAGTAGTATTCAACTTCTTATTATAAAGTTAGACATTCTTAATCTCTTCCATTTACTATTGCTTTTAATTTTGAATTTTCAAGTAGAATTTCTTATACTTTCCCTTCTTAAATTTCACAATACTATTTATATTTTTACAATTAATTGTTAAGTTCTTATTTCTTTTCCTTATATGACTTCTTCTCCTTTTATAATCCATTTAAATTCAGGTCTTTTTATGGTAACATTGAGTTCAAGATCTTCTTTTCTTATTACCATTACTCTTTTTCTAAATGATATTAGGTTTTTAATTGAGTTAACTCTTACTCTTAATGTAATTATTTATCTAAAATAACTTTCATCTGATTTCTTAAATCATTTAATGATTCTATATTCAAATATTATGATACCTTTGTAAGCCTTCTTTTTATTTTTATACTTATTAATGATAATGATATGCTAAGGTAACAGTTATTATTATGATGATGTTTATTATTGATATTAGGTTTATTAGAATTGAGGATTGTGAATCTAACAATATTGCATATTTAAAAAATTAAATAATTATTCGTTAAAAATTTTGGAAAAAACAAACTATATGAATAGTATTTATAAATAAATATCATTTTTTAAATTAACAACTATCTAAACTTAAATTTAGTTTATTATTTACTCTTTATTTAGGTGTATTTGAAAATATTGATTATTTCATTTGTTTAGTTGTCTCCTATTCTTATAAAAAAGAATCCAACTAATTTGTCTTTTTCTATAAGGTTTGTTGTTTTGATGACGTAATTTATTAAGTTGCATAATAATTAGCATTAGTATTTTCTTCAATTTTATTAATACTCTTTTACAATGCATAGTATTTAATTAACAATCGGTCATACATAGTTCTACATTCTTATAGTTATTATTCTTTATTTTCTCTTTTTTCAATTTCTAATCCTAATTCATTTAATGATTTCTTAAATAATTCTTATTAAGTCTAATTAGTCAATTGTTCAATCAATTTTGTCAATTTAATATATAAAGGATGATTTGTAATAGATTTAATGTTGAGACAATCATTGCTTTTGAGATTACTTAATGATTCAGGCAATTAAATCTATTACTTTAAGTTTTAATTTTCATACTCCAATTCCATAACTCTGCTTTAGTATTCTTTCATTTATTATTATTATTGTTAATTCTATTGATATATTAAAATATAATACAATCTGAATATTAATTCTATTTTATTCTTATGAAATTTAATCTTAATTTATCATTTACTTCAATTACTCAGTTTCATTTCTTAAGTATTCACATTATTAACATTCTTGTTTGTGTTGTTAAGAAAGATATTAATGTTGCTGTAATTTTTCTTAAGTTTCTCTTAATTCCTAATAAAGTACTTACATTTTTTAATGAATAGATTGCTTATATTCTTAATCACTTTATTTGACAATAGTTAATTCTAGTTGATTTTAAACTAATTTCTCTTTTAGTTATTAACACTCTTCCTATTTGAGACTTAATTATTATTCTATTGTTCTCGCACTTACTTTTTGAGTGGTTTATTATTTTAATTGAATTGAAACTCTTTACCATTTTTATTAGAATTGCATACTCTATTCTGTTAATAATTTAACTTTTTATTCAAGTTTTTAATTTTCCTAAATTTAATAATCTAATTTCCTTTGTAGTGTAATGAAATTATAATTTGCATTATTAAGTTATTCTTCATTTTTTTTGGTTGATTATAATTTTTAAACTAATTCATTATTAAGTCTTTCTGCTTATTGCATTTTTATAAAGGCTGTAACTAATTCTTCATCTTTTTCCAATATCTTATCACTATATTCATTGGTCAATTATTATATTTATTATTAAAGATAATCAATTTATTCATGCAATTTCAATTTCTCTATCTCCATTATTTCAATTGCGTAATTAAAGTCTTTGTGCATTCTTAATAATATTTTTGTCTGTTATATATAATTTATATAAATATAATCGATATATCTGTTATTATTTAATAAATGCAAATTAAACACCCTGTTTTAGTTTTAAAAAAAAAAGTAGAGGAACGAATTGAATATAAAATAAAATGGAATACAGGTTCGATTACTTATGAACCAATGATAGAGCTTACATCAGAAATGTTATAACTTGTAAATTAATGGGAATTACAAGAACATTAAAAAAAGAATGTGAAGTCCACTGAAAAGATTAGTTTAAAATAAACAAAAATAATAGAAGAACAACTTAAATAGAGAATGGAAGTTGAAAAACCAAAACCGACACCTCATAAAGAGAAAAGTTCAGAAAGGGGTTATGTAAAATCTTTAAGAAGAAGTGATGAAAGTATAGAATTTTGGATATATATACATGATGAAGGTATTGAAAGATGGGTTACTTTAGAAGAAGTGAAAAATAGAATGCCAATAGCTTTATGTGATTATCTTTTATAAAAGGTTAAATTTGGAGGAAAGTGAATATATTTTAAAATGCCTTTTAATAATTATCTGTGCTTAATATTTCTCTAATATTATTGAATTCATATAACGTTCCAAATTAAACAATTAAAAAAATGAGTAAAATTTCTATTATAATTATATATAAGGATATCATTGATTATATATTATATAAATTAACAACAGAAAACTTTTCATTCTCTAAATTAGTAATATTTTGATAATAATAAATAGAGAAACCTATATGTTTAGTTGAGTAAAAATGGATATGAGAGTATTTAACAAAAAAATAGAATTATCATACAATAAGTTTGTGTCATGTAATATTTGCACACAATCGAGCTGCCATTAAAATTTTAAATTAAATTAAATCTTTTATACAAATAAATGTCTTTGGTTTTGGAAAAAGCTGATTCATTCAGACACATTATTCGTATATTGAACACAAACGTTGATGGAAAATAAAGACTTGCTTATGGTATTAGAAGTATCAAAGGTATTGGAAGAAGATTTGCTATCTAAATTTGCAAGGTAATTAAACATATAATATAATCTATAGGTTCTCAGACTTGATCTTACAAAGAGAGCTGGTGAATTGACTGATGATGAAGCTCATAAAATTACAGAAGTCATTAAATCACCAGAAGCTTATAACATTCCAAGATGGTTTTTGAATAGACAAAGAGATTTCAAGGATGGCAAAAATTATTAAGTCACAACAAATGAATTGGAAACTAAATTAAGAGAAGATTTAGAAAGAATGAAGAAAATCAAGTATTTCAATTAAATTAAGTTAAGGTGTAATCGTGGTTTGAGACATCATTGGGGATTGAGAGTTAGAGGATAACACACCAAAACCACTGGTAGAGGAGGATAAACATTAGGAGTTGAAAGAAAGAAGAAGTGATTAATAATTTATTAAAAGTACATTAAACATAATAATAAATGGACAAATAACCATTATTGCCCAACTTTACAATCATTCTAAAT